>ML804262.1:75139-89194 GCA_009831015.1 Picea engelmannii | reverse complement strand
ATGTATGCTAAGTGTTTAAATCAGCAATAGGAGCTTGTAAAGATCCTAGAGGAGTGCTATATGTTTTAAGATTTGCATGTGCTAACATTCAGTGACTAAAACACTTGCAAGGGCACCTTAAAAGAGCATATAACCATTAGTTTGAAGTAGATTTCTTGGCAGAAAATTTCAGAACTGTTTGCTGTCGTAAAACAACAACAAGGATAGATTTGATGAGTAAACTTAGAGCCCAACAAGAGGTCGAAGACAGACCTGTTGGGCAACCTTCTAGTTCCTCAAAAATCTACACTGAGCCGAATGGACATCTTATTTTGGTGAGATTTATAGGATCCTGGTGCGTGGTCTTGGAACAAGTGGAGGCCTCTTGCTTAGGAGTTTAGGCTTCTTACCATTGATCGTCCATTGATCATCAATTTATGTGCTTGCATCCTGGGGTTCGAGTTGTTTAAGATGAACAATAGTATGCTTGGGCCCTTCTGAAGGGATGGAGGGTGGTGTTTTGGATGTTCGCTTCTACAGTATGAATCTGATCAGTGTTACCAGAACCGGTAAAATCGACCGGTCTGATTGGTTCACAGTGCTTACTGGTTCAAACCGGACATTCAAACCGCTTTTGACTGGTTCCGTACGGAACCGGTTTTTTTCCCTTTTTTTTTTCTTTCTTTTTTTAATAAATTTAAATAGTTCTTTCTGTATAGTCGTCGTACGGATGAAAAAGTGAGGGGATTTGCAATTTTTTTTACAAAAATTAAAAAAGAAAGAGTCTCGGCCAACAACTTTTGACAATGAAGACCTTTCCTGGATGGATTTGGATCCCAAGACACATCAAGAGAATGTGTGCATTGATGTTGCAACTGTATCTTTGCCTTCTGGACCAGGGGAATCAAGCCAGGCTTGGAATCCCCTTGTTGAGTCTACTCATGTTGAGGATGTAGATGAGGACTCTGAGTCTGAGTCTTAGTCCGAGTCTGAGTTTCAATATACAGATTCAGACTATTAGATCGTGTAGTCTCTACTCTCTAGCCTCTAGCCTAGACTCTAGAGTTATTTTTGGACTTTATAGGCCATTTAGAGCCTTTTTGATGATGTATTTTGATTTAGAATCCAGATATTCATATGACTATGGAGTGCACTTGTCACTTACTGATAGTGCTATTTTGGTTTTATACAATGTTACTTGTTATATATATATATGAGGAACTTTGCAAGTTTTTGAATACTAGTTTGGATTCACATGGATGCACATGAATATGTATTTGTTTTTTCAAAATTTGAATATTTTATGTATTTTTAGTGACCGGTTTTTTGATCCGTTTTTTTTTTCCGGTTTTGGTTTTTTGGGTCGACCGGTTCAACAACCGGTCCGGTTCTGGTAACTTTGAATCTGATCATTTGTACTCCGCTCTTCATCTAAGACGTTCTCTTTCTCTAGTTCTTAATGCTCGATGGGTATCTAAGGACCTGAAGGAGTGTTGAGTGTGGTGTCTTCACAGTGTTTGGATTGTGTGGCTTTCTTATAAGTTGAGAGTTTGTACTTGGCTTGTTATTTGTCAGGGGATCTTTTCGAAGGCTTGTTGGCCAAGACTGGTCTCTTAGATGGCCTTTGTCTAGTTTGTCAATGCTTAGAGGCCATTACGAATATCTTCTAGGACTGCTAATTTGCCAGAGGTTGTTGGAATGGTTTGAGGATCATCGACCGATGTTATTTCATTGTTGAACACATGCCCCCCCATTATTGCGCTTTGATAAAGTCCCTTCATTCTTCTTTGATAACAAAGAACATGGGGAATTGGTGCGGTAGGTGTGGATGGGAGTCTCCGTGATTTTGGAGGAAATCTGATAGCCTATTTCGCTTGGGGTTTAGGGACTACAACAAACAATATGGACGAAGCATACGCACTATATGTAGGCTTGAAATTAGCAAAAGAGCGCAATATCTCTCATCACAGTCTTCGGTGGCTCTATGATGATTGTCAGAGCGGTAATTAAAAGAAATCTCACAGTGAACAATCACCTAAATGGCATTCTCTATTGAATCATCTGTCTAAGTGATAGTTTTGGAGAGCTCAAACTGTTTCATATTAAAAGGTGCCTCAACCCCCCTAGCCGACCATTGGGCTAAGGTTGGCTCTAGGATGCTAAAGGGGGAGATAAATGCCAATGGAGAAAGGGGGGTGTTCTCCATCCCTTAACCCCTTGTCTATGATGTGATTTGACATGCCGAAGCGATTCCCCGCCATGTGTGTCCTCCTCCTCCTCGTCCTGTGGGGCTTTATCATATGTGCGAGGATTAATGTGGAATGTGTGGGCATTCAATTGAGCGTGAGCGCTCTTGGTTCTTTAGGTGGAATTCAGGTGTGAGCAATGGATCAATTGCCTGTGTATCAGCGTGAGATTGCTTCTTGTTTGGGAAGAAGCTTCAGTTCATGCTTGTTTCAGTTGGTTGCACCCTCGCGGGGTTTGAGCTTGGGGATTCAGGTTGGGGCCGCTATTGGAATCAACCCTTGGTATCTCCAGTCAGCTCTCAGGTTTTCCTTTGTTTTCTGTTTAATGCTTTATGGTTGTGGTGTCGCTCTTTCTTTTTTATGCATCCTCCACTCTCGTTGCATCTTGTTTTGTGTTGCATTTTGTGGTAGTGGTGGGAATTTTACTATCGGCTGGACCAATTTCAGAGTTTGGTCACAAGGAATTTCAATGGAACCTTCTGTGAATGATTTCAAAAATACTTTGACGCCATGAGGAATTTGGCCAGGCCGATAATTTGGCCCTCCATCAGCTAATGACCAAATTCAGGGAATTTGAGGAAATTATGTCTGGGTTAACTCGAAGAATGGAGAAAAAATTCAGTGTGTTTGAGGCAGCATAACTGTTCTGTCTTTCCGTATGGATGAGATGGAGGCTGCCATACAGCAGCTTAGAGTTCAGGCCCTCCCGGAGCATTCGATTTCAGACTCTGTCAACCCTGGAAGAATGTCTCCTCCTGATGCTGATGCTAGAAATGATACAGAGAACTTGGACCATGGAACAGCTCCTATTGATACAGAAGAGGGGCCTCAACATCTCTCAAGGGCCTCTGATTTTCAGGAGTCTGCTTCTAACATCTAGTCTATGTTTTTAAAATTTTTGTGGTGCTTAGGACAATTCTACAAAGATGTTATCAGGCTTGAAGACTTTGGGCAAGGTCCTGTAAGTATGATAAATTTTGCTGTACCTATACTAGTTATAGAAATTTTCAGGCTTTATGCCCTTCTATGTAGACTGTTTGATCTTTGTTCACTCATGCGCAGCCCCTTTTAATACAATTTCCGTTCAGTTTCTGTTTAAAAAAAAACAAAGAACATGGGGAAGAGAGAAGAACAAAAGGAAAATTCGTACTTAAATCAAAGTCACTCCTTTGAAACTCCTCTGTTTTTTCACTGGCCTGTCGAACATTGACTTTGGGCACTCGTAGAGGATGGAGTGATTTCTTTAGATTGTCCATGTGGCATCACCTGATAGCAGTGCTCTTGTTGTCTTGTAACTGGAGATGTATAAAGAGGAGCATGGTATGGTGAATGATGAAGAAGTGCATGTATTGAAGTGATCCCCAATATGAAGATCTGTGATGTAACTAATATCTGATATAATATAAGTATCTATTCTGATAGATGTCGTGCTAACTGTGGTCATGTGACAGATACGGATGGATGGTGGCACTAGCCCTTAATTAAATTTTTTGTTAGTTATTACAGAGTGCATTGGCAAGCTACTCTGTTTGGGGATGACCATGCTCTTTTTCGTGATGCTTTATTTGGACTTTGGCATTGCCTGCGGATGGCGGTGTTATTTGTGTTGTGGAACTTAGGCATAAATCTATTTTCAAGGAGGAGTTTAGCTCTTTGTCTTCTTTCAGTTCTTTGTGGAAAGATGAGGTTCATCATCAGCTTTTGGCGAAAGGAGCTTTGTAGATCAAAGATGCCCAATCTTTGGATCGCATAAAGTACTCTGCTTTTATTTTTTCTTTAGTTGCTCTCAGAATGAGGTTATGAAATCCATTGTATATACCTTTCTGCTTTTTGCATTTCTGGTTGTAAATATTTTTCTGTAAATATAAAACATATTCTTTTTAAACAAAAGGGTTTGATACCAATTGATATGAGCATAAGACTGATAGTGGAAGAAAGATACTACATACAAGAAATCAGGAGGAAGAAAGTATGCAAGTATGAGAAAAATATTGCCTATATGTATACATGCTTTACAGTCATTTGTGTTAACTATATGTCGAGTACAAATGTGGTGCGAGAGTGATCAAAGTTGATCAAGTCTCTAGTAAAACACAATAAAGTGGGTGTGTGATCAATTTACAATTATGTCGCCTAAAGTAGAGAACTTTCTGATTTCAAGCTGCAATTCGACAAAAGGACAGGGACCATCCATAGAAATAGTATGTGTAAAATAAGCAGGGGGAAGGAATGAGTCTCAATGAAGAGCTTCTTTAGTCGGTGTTTCCTCTCCAAAGAAATTCAAAAGAACTTGACAAACATATTTGAACCTTCTAGTTGTATATCAAGGAACAATTATTCTTAAAATAGGCAAGCGGCCCCACCTGAGCCTTTGATTCCGTGGTAGAGCTTTAAAATACATATCAAAATCCTAGAATACCCTGTGAAGTTGGGTAGTGGTTTCTCTTTGGTTTCATGAGTTTCTATGAGAAAGATGATGCCAGTTCCATGAATCATGTTATTGGAGGAAATTGGTGAGAAAAAGACCGAGCCGTTACAGTTCCAGAGTGCCACCGAAGTGCTAGATTGAGGCTCCACACTATGTTATCAAGGAAAGGTGGATGGGATGGGCCAAGGCTTAAACTAACATGTCTGATGTGAGTCTCTAATCAATGCCTTGTCATTCTGGATCATAATCCATTTTCCATGTTTTCTTTCCTTGAATACCATGGCTCTATTTTTGTTTAAGCGTATATACTATAAGGTCCTCAACACAGTGATTGCCAAGGAGAAGGAAAAACAGAAGATTCAATATGAGAAAACTGAAGGCCATAACTAGCCTGAAAGCCTCAAACATTCCCTTTATATCTACATCCTCCACTTACCGTTCTTGGGCCTTTATATCAATTCCATCTTCTACCTCACAGTATGAATGTCACATTGTACCTGTTGTTCTCATAAATGAAATAATTTTCACTAGTTTCTAACAGCTTGACACAAGGGAGGGTCTATCTTCTCCTAACAAAGGAGTCCACCCAACTAAAAAAGGAACTTCTTGGAGACATTAAGATTACACTAATTCATCCCTTTCAACAGTTGGGGATAATGGAAACTTTTGATGTTGTCAGGAACGGACCTCTTGGAAATGGTAGGTTTCTCATATGCCATTTATTCGTTTCTTTTTGAAGGTTGTTTTGACATACATTATGGTCATGCTAATAACAATTGTTATGGAATTTCATCTTTTTATTTGCTATGGCTCTCTGTAGCAAGTGTCATCATATTGGAAGTTCATTATTTGCATACAAATATGCTATTAACATAGAACACTATTTCTTTTCGCAGTGGTTGCTGTTTGCACTAATAACAATGAAGTGCACATTTACAGAGCATCACCAGATGGCAATTCTATATGGGATAGAATATACATACTTCAGAAGGTGTTTTGCATTATCTTCCTTCACATCTACTGCTTTTGCCACTTTTGTTTTTTGAAATGCGATGTTTAGGTCAAATAAGCACTTTCTTGTATGCTGCAAGTGAGATTTTTTCTTTTCCTTTTTGTGTGTGCCTGAGAGAGAGAGAGAGATGCTCAAACTTCATATATGCTATTTTTTTGCAGCATGATCAGCTTGTTTCAGGGATAGACTGGGGTACAAGATTAAATAAAATTGTGACTGTGTCACATGACAGGAATTCGTAAGTTTTAAATTTTAATATCGTTTTCTTTTGTTAACTATTCTTCCATGTCAGGCTTTTGCAATCATCTATCTATTGACCATTTAAAAGATGACAGCTGTGGATTATTTTAGTGTAGTTTGAAAATATTGATGTGAATTTTGAATCTTGAGTGTTTCTTGTCTGGTTCTATCTCTTTCTATGCATTTTTCAAACTGTAGGTATGTTTGGAGTCTAGAAGGCACAGAATGGATGCCGACACTCGTGATTCTCAGACTCAATCGTGCAGCTATTTGTGTTAAATGGAGTACAAGAGGTAATTTCCATCTATATTACCATTTGGAGTCCATGTAAAATTCGAGAGGGTGGCTAGTATTGTATGGATATGCATCTTGACAGGTCATTTTCCCATATCTGTTGTTCTTTGTAATTCTGTTCCAGTGCAATCTCCTGTTCCATTGAGGACATACTGTCATATTTATTCACATGATATTTTTGAGTGGCTTTTCCCCATATTTTCTCCATGTTTAATAACTTGTGATTGAATTGTTGAAAAGTCAATCATTCCTGTTGAATTCTGGTTTTTATCTTGTATTTTTGAGCAATAAAAACAATTTTTGCATCTGCAAAACTATCCTGTTAAAAACTACTTCGCATTGGCTGATAGACTATAAGCAAAATTATTGTGTGCAGGAGGATAGCCGTTTATAAAAAAATCTGTTAGTAAAATCTGCTGATGAAAGCTAGATGATTTTATTATGAACAATTAGATGTATGTTATGAACAAGTGGATGGCTTTGCCAAGATCTTTTAAGGTTGCATTTCAATGAAAACTCTTTGATATATCTTATCAGAATATAGTCTTTAATTGCATCTTAGCACACGTTATAATGTACTCTGCAACAACTCCAGAGATTTCCTTCTTGGGCAAATGTAGTCAATGCAATCACCATAAAGGAGACTAGGTGCAACAGAAGAGGTGAAGGTTTGAAGGCCTAGGATTATCCCCTTGTAAGCCTAGGTCAAACCTCAAAGGAAGAACACCTAAACTTTATCCTGTCATAAACCCTAGGAGCCATCCCACTTCTTTTCTAGCGTCTAGCAAGGACAATGGATAGAATTAAGTCAAACCCTAAAGTTTGTCCTCTCATAAACCCTAGGTTTTCAGTTCAAAGATAAGGTTAGGGGGATGTCCTCTCACAATCCCTAATCTTATCCTTGTATGCTTCAATAAATCAAGGTAGATGCAACAAGGGATGGGGGTAACCACTCCTAATCCTTCCTTAGGGTTTCACAATTAATCAAGGAAAACAATGATAACATGTAACTATTACCTCTCTAATAGAGCATTCACCAAAATATACCAAGAATTAACACTTTAACATGAAAAAGAACTTACTAGACAAGTCGCTATCACGAGGAAACCCTAGTTTGCATGAAGAATCCACCAAAACAAGACAAAGCGTCCATCCAAGTCACTCCAAAAGTGCGCATAAGACCTCCATAGCAAAAAAGAAGAGATGGGAGACAAGCAGAAGTGATGAATCACAAGTGTGTGTTATGATTTGGAATTGAGGTAGCACTAACCTATATATATGAGGCAACCCTAGTGCTATAACCCCTCAAAGCCCCTCAAAGTACAAGTAATCCATAATACAAGTGACATAGCTCTAGGCCGACCCCTCAAATAGCCTCAAACATGAATAATTATGCTAGTACACCATAATAATGTCCTCCTAGGTCACATGTTTGGTGATGTCATGCTCCAAGTGGGTGTGTGAAACCTTTAAAGGCCACGTCTCATCATCCAAGAGGTTCAAATCAATGTGAGGGTGACACTTCCTCATCAAAGGTCATGTCTCATCGTCAAGGAACCTCATCTCATCATCAAAGTGGTACTGGTGCCCCAATGACAAGCAAGTCCCAATCATCATGAAGTGATCATAGCATATGACATCATCCTCTATATCCTCAACGTCCAAGGTGAGAAGGCCAATGTCCAAAGTTCAATGAACATGCATCACCTCTCTGAGTGACGTCCAAGCATGACCAAGTGCAACGTCCTCCATCAAATGCTGAATAATTTGTGGGGTGCACTATCCAAGGTGTGGGATTGCTGCCCATCTGCCTACGATCATGACCATATCTGTCAAATGAGAGCTCATTTATCCACCATCCAAGGTCCAGGAGGTGTGAGAGGATGTATTTGAAGGAGGTCAATCACGAGTTGACCCAACGCTCTGCATCACCTGTGCTATACCTTGCATAAAGTGCACAACATCCTGGGTGAAAGCACACGGATGTCCTCCAAGTGACCATGTCAAGTGCATCAAGTCAATCAAAGTCATGGAATCAAGTAAGTCCAACAATTATAAGGTGAAATAGTCCGTAGAATCATGCAAAGTAGGTGAACACCTATGTTACGAGGATACTGATCCGCTAGCTTTTTGAAAATCCAGGATCCAAATATGACGAGGATACGTCTAGTACAAAAATATATAATAATTTTTTTTTATTCGAAGTTCATAATCAAAACCATTTATTATGTAATATCTTTGTACGTATAATAATAATAAAAATTCTCAGAAGAAAATATTGGCATACATCTACACAACTTACAACTATTTAATAATTAGATATTGGCATACACCATACATCTACACAGCTTACAACTATTTAATAATTAGATATTGGCATACACCATACATCTACATGTATCTTAATTAAGCTATTGCTTTATATTTCTACCAAGTAATAAAGTAATAATATAAATATAAGGGGTTACTAAGTAATAAAAAAATAATTATAAGTAATAATTAAGTAATGATATAAATATAAGGGGAGTACCAAGTTACCAACTAATAATAAAGTAATAATAATATAGTTGGTACTTAATTATTACTCCCCTTATATTATGCAAAATTTATTTACTTCTTGGTACCCTAGTTGGTAATAATTACTTTACATGTATCTTAATTATTACTTTATATTATTACTTAATTATAAAATTAATTATTACATCTACATAATAGTTTATATATATATATATATTTTTTTTTCATGTGGTTCACCGCACTGGATATCGGTGCTCTTGCTACTTCCACGTAAACCTCCCCGGAATCCGCGAGAGAACATAGGGAGGGCGGGTATTTCAAATATCCCATTTAAGGGCATAACATGTCACTTACAAGGAATTGAACCTGGGTGGGGAGGGTAACATTCATTCCTCCAAACCACCCAAGCTACATCCAATGGACTACATAATAGTTTATATTATTATAAACTTTACATCTATTATAATTTGTAAATTTATTTCATATCTATTGGCATATTATTAAAGAAGAGATGGTTGGCATCTCCCTTGATGGGAATAATCTTCAGACGCATTTCTCACATGTTGTTTAGGCTCTCTACCTCAACCAAGGTCGGATTAAAAGTTTAATTTAATAATATATAAAAAAGGAGAAATATGACTTTAATTTAATAAAATCAAAAAGGGAGAAATTTGTCACCTGTAGCGTCGTACTCTCTTGAAATGGTCTCCTTGTCACCCTGTCGCCCTCTTACACACACAACAATCTTGGAATGGTCACTCTGCTACATAGTCAATAGTCATAAACTCTAATAAAAAACTCCAAGACGCCAAAAAAATCACCCCAAACGAAAAATGCCAAAAGCCAAAATGTTCGGATCCACTCATGGTGGGGTTTGTTGTCGTCGGATCCGCCTCCAAAACCACGAGATCCGCCTGAGCGCTGGGTGAAATGCCTCCAATCCATGGGTTGCATTTCGTGATCTTCTCGAACCGTCTCCTCGACGGATCTTACATGGATCCAGGCGGATTCAAATCCGGATTTGGGGATATGCGTTTCCTTCACCTGCCCCTTGCAGATCTGGTAACATAGCCAATACTTAATACAAAAGCCAAATGAACAATTCACATTAGATATCCCCTTCAAACTTCACATTAGCTCAAGACTTTATGCAATTTGGCAGGTTTAGGTATGGGAGGACCATTTAAAAACCCTATTAAGTGTGCCAGTACCCAAGTAGAGAGATATGTCCCGAGAAACCCATCTAATTGAAAGTGTGATAGTGAAACGTTTTGGGCTTACTACATGGCAATGGAATCATTAACATGTAGGATACCATATCCGATCCACTTCCATGAGCACCTTTGTAGAGGGTGCGCTTGCCGCTTGAGATACCCTTTCCTTAGTACTTTTTGCATTCCAAACCCCTTTTTCTTTCCTTTTGATATTTATTTGTTGATTTGCAAGTCCCCTTTTCAGGTTTCAAGCATTCATTCTTTCTTTTACTAGGATAAAGTCCTGTTATAGATATACATTCATTGCATCAGGACAAGGGGCGATTACCATTAGAGGGTGCAGAGCTCAAGCTGGGCTAAGGCATTTACATTTGGCCAATCATTATCCCATTCATTTCGTTCTTTTATAACATTCTTTCTTTTATTTATAGTAGCTGCATCAACCTCGACATTCTAGCCCTTCTTCTCATAGGAAAAGAAACCATGGTCCTTTTCGGACACATGTAAAACCATTACTGAAGTCTAGTACATCGTGACAGGCTCCAGGGCGATAAGTGTGAAGTATGGGGGGGAAACGGAACGTTGCCCTTATCATGGATTTCCAGTGGTACCCCTGTTCCCCAAGAGTGACAACACTAGACTAGGATAGCTAAAAATGACCACCAAGGTGAAACAATGCATAAAGCATAACTTTTGAGCTTATGATCCATTATCCAACTTCAACCCATGATCCTCACTCAAATGCCCAATATATTAAATATGACACTTTACATGAAGCAAAGACTAATTATACCTTATAATGTGTTGAATCACCATCTCCCATTGAGCAATGTTGATTGGTGTGATGAGCCATGCTAATGAGGAGTGATGCATTTGAGGGGGTTTGCTGTGTGTGGAAATGCTAATCATCATTATCATCAGGATCACTATCTCATTGTAGGCCATGAGACATGATCTCCTCTAGTTACCCCTAGGTGAGAGGGGGTAACAAGCCCTAGTGTGTGTGGCCCCAAAATGAAGTGAAAAAGTCAAATTATTAATAAAAACTATAAGTTATTTAAGGGTTGGCCCTAACATTATGAAGACAAATTATTATAAGTTGACTTAATGGAGGCAAAATGGTCATTAATGAGGGATTCTTGATGAAGAAGAGGTGTGTTGGTGCTGAAATGGCTCTCTTGGGATGTGCGTTCTAGTTATAAGGATGCCAAGTGTCATCTAAAGGTGTATCAAGCAAGAGGAGGGGATAGTCAATGAGATGCCCTAATTGAGGCTTAAGCTAGGGATGAAGGCTATAGATACTAGATGAAGATGGTGAAAAATGGTTTGAAAGATGTGTTAAGATATTTGAAGGGATTAGTTGAAGATCTAGCTGAAGTAAATGAAGTTTAATGTCATTTTCTATGTGAGGTTCACCATTTCTCATTCTTGATAGCTGAAGTTATACTTGTAAAATCTGTTGTAAGGACCTTTGTTTGAAGGGTATATTTACTCCCAAAGAAGGGCCAAGGTTGAGGTTAAACCCTCCTTGTCTTTTGTTGCTTTGTTATTGATCAATATGTAATGTTATCAGAGTTTAGATAGGAAATTGATCAAAACCCATCACATCCATCAACACATGTACTGGATGAAGCTTGCTCGAGAAGGACATGTCCTCTTGCAGACCATAGATCTGATCCAACTGAGCATGAACCTTGTTGTGAGCCTACTTGTAGTTAGTCCAAGTGAACCAACCACCATAATCAAGTCCTTTCTTTTTCCATTTATTGTCAAACATGTGAAGTGCTACTTTACAACATGACAAAGCTTGCTTCTCAAAGCCATTGATCACACAACTTGTATTGCCACACTAGTTTCCCTCCCAGTCGATCATAAGAAAATCCCCCCCACAATCCACTCTGTAGTTGGGAGAGACAAAGCCACACAATCCCAAAGTTTCACTCCCTTTGAACTGAGGTTAGGAGCATAAACAATGCAAAATCCTAACAAGTGATCTTGCACCAGCGGTTTGATCCAAAAACACCATTCCTCTGGATCTAGATTCTAAACCATGATCAACCACAAAGCTTTGCAAATAGGATGAAATGTAAATCACCACCTCCTCATTCCCTAAGCAATAAGTAGAAGCTCAAAAAGGACCATTCCAACAATAATTCATACGGTTCCGAAGCTCAAATCCATCCGACTTGACCTCCTGCAGGAGAATCACATCTGGATGGAAGTGCGGCAAAACATCTCGGACTATCTGTTGTCGACTGGGAATCGTCATCCCGTGAACATACCATGATAGTAAAGAGAGCTTCATTCCAAAGAAAGATGAAGTCATAAACTACTATATCCATTATCCATCTTGAAGCCTTCCAATGCTGGAGTACAATGATCAGGCGAGTGAACTATTGTGCCCTTATAGGAATTCACTTGTGGCTTGGGGCTCAAGCCACCCATTGATTGGCCTCTACAAGTAGGAGAGGACACCTCTTTCCACTTGTTAGTCTCGACATGCCATCCTAGCTCAGTTTGCATCCTTCTAGGCCCAGGGTGAGTTGAACCAACCTTGATGATAGGATTATGGTTCTGAGGTGCACGAGGCTGCCCCACCACTAAAGAAGAACTACTAACTCGATGCTACACCACCAATCAAGGGACTTTGTCAAACCTGCCTTTGTACCACTAGATGAAGACCCCCCTACACCTCAACTAGCTACCAATGAAGGGCCTCCACCCCAATTTCCTTGACCAGAGGCCATAGAAATACCGCTTGTCCTTGTGCCTTGAGAAGGAGGGGTAATAACGTGACCCTTGTTTGTAGTCTCGCCCACCTTAGGCTTGCAAAGAGGGCAATCTATAATCAAGTGATGTTGAGCTTGACAAGCTTTCGCTTCAAAAATTAAGATATCAAACCTCCTACTATCTAATGCCATTAGTGGTGCAAATAGAGATAAAAGTTGGAAGCTTTCGCTTCATCTCCCTCCACACGCTCTTGTGGATTTGCTTGAAACAAATTTTGATGACCATTAGGAATAAGAACCTTGCCAAACCTATGGGAAGCATGTTGCCAATGTTGAGATTTGGGTACCAAGGAAAGTGGTCCCCTTGTGGTTGTGGGTCTCTAACCACAAGAGGGAAATATTTGACCCATTGTGCCTTATACTTTGTGTCTAATTTGACTTTGACATTTTCCTAAGTCAAAAGGGTGAAATTTGTCACTTGAGTGAAAAGTGACTATTATTTCACTTTGTGGGTGAATTGGGGGACATAAAGTGAACTATGGAAACTTAACCCAAAGTGGGTTTTGAGTTGARATTCTTTTTGAGAGATCTCAACCATTGATTAGGGATGGCTTGGGATGATCCTAGCCATCCACTTTTTAGGTTTCCTTATTATTCCTTAAGAAGGGCACATAGGGCATTTGGAGGCCAATTCACTTGTATGTTCACTAAGAGAGTTTGGAGAAGGGCAAGGGGATGAGAATGGAAGCATTGGGAGAGGAGAGCTTAGGTCCTCATTATTTGTTGGTATTGGTTATTGCTTGGAGGAGGGCGCACTTGTGGAGGAGGGCACACCACTAGCAGGTAATTGAAGGACTTGTGCTATCTCAGATCTGTTTGGCTCATGTTGGAGGAGACACACAAGAGCACATTTGTGTGGAAGGGATTCTTCATTGGACCAAGGAGGAAGGAGGGTGCATCACTTCAGTGGATAGAGCAACAAGGGAAGAGGGCGCACTAATCTTGGGCACATTTCTCTAATTGGAACTCCAAAGCTTCTCGTGAGGAGTTGCTATTGTATCAGGTTTCATTGTATTAGCTTACTTGTTGTATTCATTATTTAAGATCATTATTATATATACTTTCATTCCAAACTGGTTTTCCCCGGGGGGGGGGTTTATCCAGGGTCATGTTGACCAAAAATACTTGTGTTCATTTCATGCATGCTTAGAGTATAGATCAGCTTGTTAGAGTTGTAAAGATCAATAGGAGTATTATTTGATTTGAGTATATTGCATGTGCTAACATTGGGGTATGAAAACACTTGCAAGGGCACCTCAAAAGAGCACTTAACCATAAAAATTATGAGCAGAAAGTTACTTGACTGTTTGCTGTCCTAAAACAGCAGCAAAGGACA
>ML804262.1:58512-75089 GCA_009831015.1 Picea engelmannii | reverse complement strand
TGCATGTGCTAACATTGGGGTATGAAAACACTTGCAAGGGCACCTCAAAAGAGCACTTAACCATAAAAATTATGAGCAGAAAGTTACTTGACTGTTTGCTGTCCTAAAACAGCAGCAAAGGACAGTCTTGGAGATTGAAACTTGGAGCCAAATTTCAGGTCAAGGACAGACCTGTTTTGGCAGCCTCATAGTACCTCAAATTTCTACAGCCAAAACACTGCAAATTAGTAGACAGGGTTGGGAATCCAAGCCAAGGTGTATAATGGGCCTAGTCATGATCATTCGGGTTGAAGCCCACCCCCCAAGACGTAACATAAGCAAGACTACTAGTAATATTCCAGGCTTCGAACTGTAACACATGACGAGTTGCGGCACTTGAATTGAATAATAGGTAGAGATACTTCAAACAGAAGCCTGAATAAGAGTTCAAGGAGATCCCTTGGGCCTCCCAATTCAATAGGCACTAGCAGTTAAAAGCCCCTTCATTTGACATCCTACTCAAAAAGAAGAGAATCACCCCCCAGTCTCCAAATGCATGCACCCCTTGAAATACTCCTTGCTATCAAGGAAGAAATTAAAATCCTCAAGGTCCAGAAAAGGCTTGGTACTATTATTGATTGAAGGTTGAGAGGGAATCTTGCTGCCCTCACGTTGTGGCTCCACCAAAGGCTGCTCTTTTCTAAGGAAACGGGCTTGTTCTTCTTCAGCTTCAGATCCACACCCTCTACTGCCAACGCCGATTGTACAGATGTAGAGAGAAACCCTAGATCCAGGGTGGGGATAACATCCTCAATACATAGTGACACATCAACATACATGGAATTGATCACTTGATCGAAATCTTGGCTCAAACCCACCACAAATTCTTCCTTCATGGCAACCACATTCTCCATCAATGGAAGGAGCAACCACTCTTCCATGGACTTATGCAAACTGGAAACTGCACTACCTGAAAATTTAACATTCAATGAACGAACCACAGCATGCAGTGAGCCACCACTTTCAGAATTGTTAAGGGCAATATACTCCAGAGGAGACTGCTCCTTGGATTTGCTTCACCTCCATTCGACATTGTCTCTACCCTCAGTGAAACCTTGAACTCTGCCCAAAAGGAAATTCTGCTTCTCACCACTAGTGTGCCCAAGCTGCCCAAGATGCCCTGCTGTCGAACCCCCACTTTCCAGATTATGGCTATCTGTACCAGCCGTCGTACCAACTGTACCTGCTGCACTTGCACCCTTCAGTGCCTTCACGTCTGTAGCATGTACTCTTCCCCATGCAGGCTGTGCCTGCTGCTAAACATGCGTTCTTGCACCCTTGCACAGCTGTACCACAACTCACACCCTTACCCTATGCATCTTTACCAGTACCCATGACCGTACATCCGTCTCCATTGCTGCTCTTCTCCATCCTTAACCTTCGTTTACTTGTACTCTTAACATGTAATCCAGAATTGTTAAAGGAAAACTATAAAAGTGCAACGCCATCGATGCCATCAATATGATTGAGACAGAGAATACGTATGAACACCAAGAGAGTCATTGCCCAAAAAATTAGGTAGAAGGGATTTATATGAGAGTTGACTTAATTTTACACATAAAAACATGAAGGCCTCACACATTAATGGTTCCATTCTGAGATTAATTTATTGTACTTGAGAGATCAAATCCCTGTTTCCAACTGACTACATGCCTGGTGCCCTTTGATATGATTGGTATTCTTATCCTTGCTTCTCGATAGAATCTATGTGAATGAAACTATGATTTAGTTCATTTGTCTCTTACATAAGTTTTATGATTGAGTCATTTGTGTCTTGAATAATTTTAACTTTGATCCAATTTAGTTAATTTGTCTCTTATATAATTTTATCTTTGATCCAAAAATTGACTTACAAGTGACGGCAAGGGGTGCTGTCTAGATTGCTGGGACATTTTGTGTCATTATCATGCAGTCTAGCTACTTGGAAGGGTCCAAACCACATCTCAATGAGTTTAGCAGGCTTAATAACATTCTTATCACTGAATTTCAACCAGTATCACTAGGCCATATATTGATTTTCTGCAAATCCTAATTATGCCAAACCTTCTTCCAATAAACATTTTATATTAACTTGAATACAAATTGGATTCTCCACAATAATCACATCTGGGGGCGGCATCTATATCAAAATTAGTAAGAAAATATATCATTCTAAGTCGGGACAGTCACACTGCTGGTGCTACTTAGAATGTAAAATTTTGTGGCGGCTGATAATAGTTTTACTTTTTGTTCCAGAGAACAAATTTGCTGTTGGAAGTGGAGCTAAAAGCGTTTGTATTTGCTACTATGAGCAAGATAATAATTGGTAATCAATTTCTCTCTCTGCAGCAATCTATCTTTTTTTTTTGTTAGTAAAATTAAGAGTTTTTGTATTAACAGAAATAGACATACAAATATAGCAGCCTGGATCCCTTTTATAAATGGGAACTTCATATAAGACGAGTAGTACAAAAATTGAAGCAGAGTCTGTGCTCAGTCTATCTTTAGCATACCGAACTAAAACTGAGAATACTGCAAGACAAGTGAAAGGCAACTTACCTGTCCACCTTTGAATTGCCTTGGATCGAATTGTTGGTATCACCATCTTTGGAAGCCTCAGTGATGGGCGGACAGGGATCACTGAAGGATGGAGGAGGACCCAACTGAGGGAGCTGGTTGAAAAATTCCTCCTATTTCATCATTCTACAGATGTTGTCCACTTCAACATTTTCCACTCATCTCCTAAGTGAATCTAACTGAAATTGGATATGAGCATGGGCAGAGGCCAAATTACTTGCTCAGTTCATAAGATATTTGTATTCCCAGTGCCTCTTAAATTTGGCTGCTTTCTTCATTCAATCTGTTCCAGGACTATTTTCAACAGCTCAGCCACGTTCTTATGGGATTCCAGCAGAATTTTGGGAGTTGCCAGCCTCTCCTCTTCCGACTTCATCATACTTTCACCCGAGCCAGCCAAAGTTCAATGGATTTCAGACATGGTTGCTGTCATGAAGGCACTGTGTCTGAGTCTTGAATCTTTTGGGTCCTTCTAGAAAGAGGACTCCCCTATGATACTGGAACTAACCCTCTGAAGTTGCCTCCATAGACAGTAGGAGTTCCATCTATAGATTTTACTCTGATCTCGTGTAGCATAAGATTGGTGCTCTTCCCAGGAGCCACCTCAGCCACAGAATTCTTTAGTGGGTGTCCATTTCTTCTAAGTCTTTTGGTCTGCATTTGTTTCCCAATTGACAGTCAACAGGGCTCAGAATTGCTAACAGATTTGAGAACTGAAAAGAGAGATAGGGAGAATGAACAAGGGGAATGAAAATTAACTGTGTGCCACCTCCATCAAGTCTGCCTGGTTGGTGACATTACTCCCAACAGCTCAGTGGGTAACATAGGAGTCTTTAATTATTGGAGATTTCTTTTCCCAAAGCACCTCCATTAATATTCCTTAAAACAAAAAATCAATATCTTATGGCTCTTTTGACTAAAGTTTTCACATGCTATGGAGAATGAGGGATCTTAACAACCCCATGGGATTTTCTGCCTAGGAAAAAGGTCACCCACCATGAGTAATCTGGTGTAGTTCTCTTCCCAATCATCCTCTTCTTTAATCAAATTGCCTTTTATGATCTTGAAATCAAATTCTCTCAGCTTCAAGGCTTGATTAGCAAGCGATTCAGTCATCTTATTCCCTCTCTTTGAATATAATTATATTCTATTTTTAATCTCCCAGCCACTATGTTCTTGATTCATTTGCGTTGGGACTCTGACCTCCAACGTGAGGGAATGGGCAATACTGTAATCGGATTGATAATTATTTTCGAGTCACCATCAATCTCAAATTGATTGATACCAAACTTCAACCAGGTCCTGATTCCCCCAATGAGAGCTCTAATGTCTGCCTGGTTGTTTGTGTTGATGATTATGTTTTCTATGTATCTTAGAATTACTTGACCCTTATTGTCCCTTAGCACTCTCCCACTAGCTGCTTTACCTGGGTTCCCATGGCTGCTCTGTCAAAGTTGATTTTGTATCCTACGCCTGTAGAGGGTTCCCATTGAACAACCTTGGAGCCAGCTAATCAGGAGTCTTTCTAACTAGTATGATACTAATTGATATTGTTTCTGTTATTATGGAATTTGCTGGTAGAAAAAATGGGAATGCAGATGTGGTCAACGCACAGGTCCTGATCCCAAATTGATTGATACCAAGCTTCAAACAGGTCTTGATCCCCTCAATGAGATCTCTCATCTCTGCCTGGTTGTTCATGTTGATGATTATGTTTTCCATGGATCTTGCAATTACTTGACCCCTATTGTCCCTTAGCACTCTCCCACTAGCTACTTTACTGGGTTCCCTTGGCTGCTCTGTCAAAATTAATTTTGTATCCTCTGCCTGTAAGGGTTTCCCATTGAACCAAGGCTGTTGGGAGCAGGGAGTGGGAAGTGCAATTTTCAAAAGCTTCCGGTAGTGGAGCGATCCAGGAGAGTTTTTCATATAATATATTTTGATATGTATATATTAAAAAAAGCAGAATGTAAAATTAGTTGCAGAAAACATGAAAACATAGATTTAACTACTGGATTAATGATGATCATTAAAACATCAACCTTTAGTACACTTAAATTTGTAAAAGATACTTCTTATATATACAGAAAATTACCTACACCAACAACAAGAAAGAAAACAGAAGGGTATATACATTGATACTTAGATTCTCTTCCTTAAAGAAACTAAAACAGCTATGAAATCAGAATAAGCAGCAGAATCCAACAGTTTGGCATCCTTAATTAGAAGATTTATACCTAATTTTGCTGAAATTGTTAAGTCTATTTCTGTTATGTTGAAGAAAGATCGAGAAGGCAAATGGAATGTAGAAAGTAGAGAAGCCTTCCAAAAAATTAAAGAGGCTATATGATTAGTACTAGTGTTAGTAAGCCCAAATTAGTCAAAGAATTTCCAGATTTTCTCTTTTGCCTAAAAAGATACTATTGCAGTTGTTTTGTTGCAAAAGAACGGTCAAAACCATGAGGGTAGATGAATTCATGATAAAAACCATGAGGGTAGATGAATTCAGTTATTCAATCTTGGAGAAACATGCATATGCATTTGTTCAATCCTTGAAACCATAGTTACTAGAACCGAACCGGAACCGGTAAAACCGGCCGGTCCGACCGGTTCCGAGCCCATACCGGTTCAAACCGGTCCCTTAAACCGCTTCAGACCGGTTCCTTACGGAACCGGTTTTTTTTGCCTGAATCGGTTGGTTCCGTACTGAACCGGTTTTTTTTGCCAATGAGGCCTGCGGCCGGAAAAGTGAGGGAATTTTTCATTTTTTTAAAAAGTTAGGGTTAGGGGCAGATTCAGATTATTAGATTGTGTAGTCTCTGACTCTCCAGAGTTATTTTTGGCCATTTAGGGCCTTTTTGATGATGCATTTTGATTCGGCTATTCATATGGACTCATGGAGTGCACTTACTCTTAGTGCTATTTTGGTTTTATACACTATTACTTGTTATATATATATGAGAAACTTTGCAAATTTGTGTACAATGGTTTGGAATTTGGATTCACATGGATGCACATGAATATATATGAGAAACTTTGCAAATTTGTGTATAATGGTTTGGAATGTGGATTTTGGAATTGGATTCACATGGATGCACATGAATATATATGAGAAACTTTGCAAATTTGTGTATAATGGTTTGGATTCACATGGATGCACATGAATATGTATTTGTTTTTAAAAAATTTGAATATTTTATGTATTTTTAATAACCTGTTTTTTGATCTGGTTTTTTTCCGATTCCGGTTCGGTTCCGGTTTTTGGGGTCGACCGGTTCAATGACTGGTTCGGTTCTGGTAACATTGAAACATTTTAGGAGCTACATTGGAAACTCTAAAGTAATTACATTCTTGCCTCATCCCATAGTTAAAGACATTCTAAATCAGCAAGATTGCTTGGATAGAAGAGGAAAATGGATCTCCAAGATTTAGGAGTTGACTTAGAATTAATACCTACTAAATTGGTAAATGGACAAGGATTGATCAAATTGATTATAGAGAAGAATGATGAAGTGCTTCAACTACAAAAGGATGCTGGCATTGAAATGGTCTGGGCTATCTTAGAATATTTTTAGTAAAGTGAATGGTATGGAGACATTATCCTTAGGTGTGTTGACCCTATTGAGGTCCAAACATTGATGAATGGCATGCATAATGGATTTTGTGGTGGGCATTTTGCAGCAAAGAACTACACACAAAATCTTGAGAGCTGATTATTATTGCCCTTCCATATATTCTGATGTACACAAATTTGTTGGAGCTTGTCAACCTTGTCAATTGTTTGTGGGGAAGCTAAAGGTGGCATCATTACCTTTGCAACTTGTTGTTGTGGAAGCTTCAGTTTAGCAATAGGGTTTGGATTTTGTAGAAGAATACCATCTTAGCTCAAGCAACAGATACAAATAGATCATTACAACCATGGATTACTTCACTAGATGGGTAGAGGCAGTTCCTACCAAGAGGGATATGAGTAAGATGGTTATGGAGTTCCTAGTGGAAAAGATTATTACTTCGCCTGAGGTCTAGACAAAAATTATAGTATTTAATGCCCAAGCCTTTAGATCTATAGATATGGTAAAATTTTATTGATTATGTCATAGTTCTATCTCATTTTCAAATATTACCCTTAGGGTAATGGATTGTGTTAGCTTTCAAGTTACTCTAAAAGTGTTTACACTATGTTTTAAGTGTGCTTCATGAGATTTGGGTACATGGTATATGTTCAGCCCTTGGATGGTCTGTGATGGACTTGTACATTGGAGATGGCTTACTCAATAGTTGCTTGATCTCTATTGGGTGCTTTCTTGCCATTCTTCCCTATGGTGTTGGAGATCTCTTGATAGCTTGGGTTACTCTCTACATGATGGTCACATGGAGATGGTTGCTTGGAGAATACCCTACTTAGGAGGAGGAGCATTGTGCATCCCGGAGGAGGGCATTGGGCCCTGGATAGTACAAGGTAACTTGGATTCTTGTATGGAGGCTTGGAGTTGGCTCAAGGACGCTTGGGTTGCGATACTGTTCATGCAGGGGGAGTGGACCTAGTGGAGTACATGGCTTATGAGGATTGATGCAGTATTTAAAGGCTTGTAGGAGGAGCGTTGGACACATATTATGGAGTGCCTTACATTTGGAACCTTTATTGTGGATGACATTACCTTGTAGCTTCACATTTTTACCCCTGGAGTGTTGCGCTCCACATGTGTGAGCCTACATGGGTCTTTGTAGGTTTCTTGTAAGGGCATTAGCCCATTATTGTTGGCCTCCCTTGCCTCTCATATATAAAGAGGAAGGAGAGAGTCCTTTCATTATCATCGTCATTGTTCTCTTTTCTTTGTACTTGTCTTGTTGGAGTAAGGTGCTAGGCTTCACGAGGAAACCCTTTGAGTAATTATGAAGAAGAGGGAGAATGACTTTGTTGGAGGATCCTTGTGAGATACTAAGGTTGACTCTTATGAAGAAGACGTTGGAGATGATGATCTTATTCATTATCATCTTGTGTTAGAGATGTGAGGAGAAGAGCACACTTGTTTCTCCCTCTCTTTCTTTGTTCTTCATCTTCATACTTTCTCTCTCTTGTCTTGGAGGTGCTAGGATTTCTTGGAGCTTTTGGAGCATTTTGAATACTAGGGTTAGGGTTTTATCCCTTGGAGACATTGGAGCTAGGGTTTTGTGATTAAATGCTATATTTTACTTCTTGAGTGGAGAAGAGACATCTTGCCTTTGTTGGAGCTCCTTGGTATTGGCTAGGGTTTTTCTTGGTTTTCCCTAGCTAGGGTTTTGGAGAGCTAGAGTATTGTACTAACCTTGGGATGAGGCTATGGTATGTACATGAGGTGCATCTTTATACATTTGCATGAAGTTTTCAGTTGTCCAAGATTGTTGTATTGCAGATTTGATTTTCAGCCATCTTCATCTTCATGGTTGGGTAATTTCGAGCACTTGTATCTCTTGCTGATTTGACACAAGCTAAGACCGAAATTGTTAGTGATTTAACATTAATCTTGAAGAAGATAGGGAAGATTTACTGTTGTAATTTCTGCTGTTTTAAGGTGATTTTCAGATCTAGCTTTTGCATGATAAGACTGCTTTAGAGGGCTGAAATTTGTTGGCACACATTTGGTATCTTTTCTTTTGTATTACTTTGTTGATTAGGGTTGTTGAGAGATTAAATATTGCCTGCTGCTGCAGCTGTTTTATCATATTTCATAACTGCCCTAAGGCTCGAAATTCACAGGGTTAAGATCTGGGAACCTCTGGGAAAGAGGTGAAATTTTTGAATTGCAAAAGAAACCTCAATTCACGAAATTTCTGCAGATTGGTTGAGTCAAGCAACTAGAATTGATTAGGAACATCAAGAAGACAGTGGGGGATAACAAAAGAAGTTGGGACAACAAGCTCAAGTTTGCACTTTGGGTTGATAGAAAAAAAAAAAAAAACAAGCCACTGGGAAAGCCCTTTCAAGTTGGTCTGAGGGATGGATGTCACTTTGCCTGTTTCATTTAAAGATCCTAGTACTAGAACCTTTCACCACCAACTAGGAAGCAGTTTAAGCGAGGATTGATAAGCTAGCTGAGTTGGATGAACACATGAGAGTAGCTCTTCAGAAATTCACAACGAGGCAGGAGGTAACCAAAAGAAGTTTGATATAAGAGATTGACCTAGGGGTATTCAAGGAAGGAGATCTTGTGCTTCAATGAATTAAACAACATGAGAAACTGGGGGGTCATCAAAGGTTCGACAGATTGTGGATTGAAGTTTTGGATTCATCACATCACCTATTTCCAGCCATTTCATCTTTAGTGCAAGTAAATTTTGGAGATTCTGGAGTTCTATTGCATCTTGCAAGAGTGTTTAGTCTCCATATGGAGCTAGTTGTTACCACTAGAACATGTAGGGAGCTTAAGTGTTCGAGTTAAATGGACCTTTCCACATATTTTGATGCATAATCTTCCATTTAGGATGCTTTTGATGCATTTTCACTCCCCTTGAGGCATATTTGCATATTTGGAGGCATGACATGGTTTATTGGCATTCTCTATGAGCCATTGATCTGGAATGCCCTTTACAAGATGATGACAGATGAGATGCAAACCACATCTCCAAGGGCATATACACACTCCTTGATGAAGCGACCTTCATCCAAAGGAGAAGCTATGGAGCATTGATACCTCAGGTAGTTACTATTCTAAGGTCGCTCCACATATCAACCCACAGGGGGCACGTATTTCCTTGAGATCTATATTTAAATAAATATAAAATCATTAATTGTAGAGTGCCTTGCTTGGAAGGCTCTAGAAGAAACCTTTGAAGGGTCCCTTTAAGGACTTAATCCTAGTTTTAATGGAACACTCAATGGATAAATGTCTAGAATGGCACATATATCAATAAAAAGGAATAGCTTAGTGGAGCGCTCAGCTTAGGAAGTTGACACTTGCCGTATTTACCCTTTCAAAATTGTAACCAATGTCTCCCTTTCATTTTGAACTCGTATTTTTCATTGTGGAGAAATCCCTAGACCATGGGGCTGAAAAGCAAAAATATCCTGTGCAGGTTTGGAGCTTTATTAAGAAAATATTCAGGGCTGCAATTTCATCTATAAGGCTGTTGCCATACCTTTGTTTCATCTCTTCTATGTTGGCAAATACTTTTGCTGTTTAAGGGTTTGTTTACCAGCATAAGTGGCCTGAAAAGTGAACCTTTTGTCCTCTCAAGGGTTCTTAATGTCAGATCTGGATTATGTAATATACCGGGACTGTTATTCTAATAGAAAGCTGTCGTTTATTTCATTATTCAGATTTTGATGTTATGCGATGAGGCAAATATATAGCAAGAGTACTGTAGCATCTTATTGAGCTTGGTATGTTGGCTGAAAGTGTATTTGCAGACTTGTTATAACTGAAAAAGATTTTTGTTCTGATCTCTATAAGCAAGCCCTCCAAGTCATTGAAGTGTTTTGAGTCTTTTGACTCTATTGCCCAAAGATTAGGCACTGATCTACTTGAATTAACCACCATATATCTATTGCATAACATAAACTCTTGTATTTCTAAGTTTGAACTTGTTTCAAGGGTTTTAAGGATAGATTTAGCAATCTCATTAGGGAATCCCCCCCTTGCATTGGAGGAGAGCCGGCTTAAAGTGAGAGAAGTGTCCACCAAGGTGATAGTGGGTGGAACTTCTGAGTTTCTGTAGGTTTGCATCTTTACACTGGACTTCAATACTTTTCAAGTGTAGGTCTAGAAGGTAATACAACCCAATGATTTTACAAAATATATCATGTCAAGGTTGCATATGGGTTAGTGCCCATTTGCTATGTCACTTGGGTAACCAGCTGCGATGCCTGCTGATTTTCTAGAAGAGCTACCTAGGCCTGTAATGTGTCTTCAATGTAATGACAACTCCTTCTTCAGATACTAGGACTTCATTGATGCTCAATTACACTGGCATTTTCCACATTTTGATGGCAGAGTAATCCAACTCATAGACCTTGATGGAAAACAATCTTTCTTAGTTGTTTCAAACTAATCATTTCCTTCCTCATTTTATTCTCCTTTGCTTCACAAAGTATAGGGGTAAACTAGTAACTACAATCAAACAACCCAAGAAATTACATTTGCCAAAATTCAATTGTACCTTTTGGAAATAATGTTGAAGTTTTGAACAGATTCTGGACAATTTGTGGTTTTGTGCTAGATGGACAAACCGACCATTTCGTCCCTAAACATTGTCATCAATATTTTAACGTTTTTTAATTTTTTTCGGTGTCGATAAAATATTCAATGCCTCTATTTCATGAAAGCAACTTCAAGAATGAGAAATGAATATCTTTGAAATATTTTGTTTACAAATTCTTGGCATTTGTTCCAATAAGCTTATATGCCTCTACATCTTCATAATGGTTGATTTGTATCTCTGCAAATGATAACATGCCTATGTGGCCTTCTCACCACTGGAATCTTTGAGCATGAAACTCACGAGTCACGCTCATCGACATGCTAGTTCTGTTTGTGGAAACACCGAATTTGTTTGGGTTCTCAGTACGTGTTGGGTGTTTTCATGAATGAATTTGCCTATGCACTAGTATATGTTTGAATTTGGATCATTCATGTTTCGCTGTGTGGGCATATCTAAGGTTTGTGTTTGTCACAAATACGTGACATTTGACTTTTTGATTTGCATGTCTGAAGGCATTCACGCTTTGCTTCTCTCCATCTTGAGTGTTGTTGTGTTTCTCCTTTCTTCTTGGCCTTTGTTGAGGTGTTACAATTTGTGTTTACTGAGCTTAACTATCTAAATTTCTTCAGAGTTGCACCTTTGCTTTTGCTTTGTTGAATTTAATACAACTGCAAGAGCCATTCTCCCTGGAGGATGGCATAAGATCCTAGTTGTGGACTAGGGCCCCTAGTACACTCCTGGGGTTCTTGGTCTGGGACCAAGGAGTTAGAGCCATGGCAAAAGGCCCTTGTGAGGGCCCCCAATAGATGACTGGGGTTCTTGGTGTGGGACCAAGCAGTGTAAGTCCCTAGATATGTCTAGGGCCCCTGGATGTGTTCTAGGGTACCCATGCCTAAAGCATGGGTTGATCCTTGGTCTTGTACCTTGGTGGATAAGACCCCAGATGTGTTATGGGGAAACCTGGTCTTTGATTAGGTAGATCTTGGTGTAATACTAAGATGTGTTGGTGTGTGATCCTCTTCCTCTCTCCCAGGATGGTCCACAAGACCTAGGAGAGACTATGATATTGGGCATGACCACATTCTGTGATGTACTCCTTATGCATTGATGATAAAGTTAATTGGTCACCTTGAGAATCATATGGACATGTTTTGCCACTAAGAAAACCTTCTTGCCTCTCCCAACCCCTTGTTTGTTCTTCACCCTTTGGTTTTTGAGTTTGGATTTGAGTGGGGTTTGTATTTTTGTTTTAGGGCTTAGTAAGATTAAAATAGAAATATTAATTAATATTTAATATGACATATTAAATTAATATTTATATTAATTAATGTCATTATATTAATTATTATTTTATTAACCTAAGCCCTGGTCTAAAACTATAAATGAAACCCTTTCCCTCTCTATTCCTACACACACATTCACTCTCTTCTATTCTATGTGGCGGATTGCTCTGAGTTTTTCCTAAGTGTCGCGGCCTCCTTTGACTGTTACAGTTCGACTTCCTTTTTTTGTGTGCTGGAAAGTGATCAAAGTTGCTGAGTTGAGGGTTGTTCCATTTCCGAGTCTGCTTGCTGCTGCTAGGCTCACCCTCGATCGTTTCTGTCCTGCTCTAAGCTGCCGGCCACCCTTACTCTGCCAGTCTTCAAGTAGCCGGCTCTCTTTTGTGTGGCAGACCCTATTCTAGAGGCTGCCGTCCCTTCCTCTGTGCAGGTCTGATACCTATGAGGGCTGCGGCTATCTTGTTGAGCTGCCAGCCCCATTTCAGTAGGCAGCCGTCCTCCTTGTGGAGTAGATCTGGAACTTCCAGGTTGTTTCTCTTTTGCTGTCACAAGGGTTTGTTTCCAGAAATCTGTGTGGGGTTTGTTGTCATTTCTTTGAGGTTTTTCTATGGTGGCAAAACAGTCCTATATTCTCTTTGATAGAGATCTAACCCCTAGTGGTTGATCCATGAGTCCAAGACTATATCTGAGCATAAATTCAGAGGCTTAACATTGCACTTGTGTGCCAAGCTCTTTTTTCATCACACAGAGGTAATCTTCAGAGGTAAGTTGCAATTGCACTTCAGTGTGATCTATGAGTTTAAACTCAGATCTACTATTTGAAATGCTGAATGTTCTAGATCCATAATTATTCTTGGTTAAGAGATCTATTAGTTTGTATTACTCAGAAATATTTGTTTAGATCTAACTGCTCTGCATACTCAGAAATATTTGAAATATTTGTTTAGATCTAACCGCTCCGCATACTTAGAAATATTTGTTTAGTTCAGATCTAATTGCTTTGCATACTCATAAATATTTGTTTAAGTTCAGATCTAATTGCTTTGCATACTCAGAAATATTTTATAATTCAGATCTAACTGTAATGTTTCAGATCTACTGTTTTCTTACACATCTCTGGTCAGAGTTTTTATTTAGATCTACTGTTTTCTTGCTGATCTAGCTAACAGAAAATTTTTAAAAGGTATATTTTCTGTTCTTTTCTCTATTTCTAACATGCTTGCCTATTGCTCTATGTTTATTACAGAAACACACTTCTCTCTATGTTTGCCTATGCATTGTGTTTGCTTTCTGGGGTTCAGTTTTGGCCAGGTGCTCCTTTTTGGTGTGGTTTTCTTTGCCGTTGTTTGTTGTTGTGTGTGAAGTGTATTTCTTGTTTTGGCCTCTTCTTATTTTTCAAACCTTGGACTCTCTATTTCCTTTGTAAACATTAGTTTAATTAATTTAATTTTCTTCTAAAGTAAATTTCAGGAAATCTAATTCATAAAGTTTAGAAACTTTGACTTGGATTTTATAACTCTCCCCCCAGAGTCACCTATGCAGTGCTACAAAATGCTTGTGTCTTTAAATGTCTAAATCATGGACTCCAAAATCAATATCATGCTCTGATACCATGTTAAAAGATGGATACACAAAATACACAAGAGATGTGTAATATATGATTTTATTATAAATTGAGACATTTCATACAATATGGTAGAGCACCTTCCATTTCATTCAGTAGGTACTTTATGAAACTTACGCCACCCAACTACTATAACTAATTACACTTTTATTAATTTATCAAGTCACTTAACACAGGGAAACTTTATTAAACTTTGATCTTTAGTATCGGAGTGTTGATAGTCCAACACATATCATAAGTGGGAATTTTGTAATAAAAATCAAACATAGTGCTAGCTGTTGACCAATTCAAGTGTATTATTAGGCTAACAACCTTTTTCAAAGGAAAAGCATGTGTCATAACTACAATGCCAACCTTACATGACCATTAGTGTATTTTTATATTTGGCAAATATCAATAAAACTATAGGAATTGGCAAAAAAGTGTCTAAAGAAAAAGTTAGAACATCTATGGTTACAATGATATTCTTTATGATTCAGTTTTAGGAAAGTGGTTGGACAGATATGTCCATTACCAAAAGTGTGAGGAAGGTGAAATCAATTATAGATCAATGGAAACAAGGTAGTTTGGTTTATCATGCTCTAAAGAATATCACTCATTTTAAGTAAAATTGTGTTCCAAGTTGGCCTTTTACTCTGAGCACTTCCTCCAGATCAGTCACGGGCTGATTGTCCAATCACGCTATCTTTAGTTTTGTCTACTACATAGGTTTTTCTTTTCAGTCAACCAGATCTGGGTGTGTTCAAACTTCACACCGGTTCAGGATTGAGATAGATCATCATCTCCTCAAAGCGAAATGGATTTGCTGGGTTTGCTCTTTGGATGAGGTTGATGTCAAGGAGCATTTTATCTTTAGATTCCCTATCCGCCACAATATTAGAGGGAGTTTTCGTGTAAAATTTTATAGCTCGGATGGTCTTCTACATGTGCTTGGTGTCTTAGCATGTGGGGGACATAAAGTGGTCCCTAGACATAAACTTTATTTTATAAAGTTTAAGTGGCTTTTTAATTTATGAGGGATAAAGTGATTTTTTAAGTTGTGTTAATGAGAGATTAAAACACAACCGTAGATCTTGAGAGGGCTAGGATTTAATCTCAGCCATCAGATCTAAAATAACTTCCTAACTCCCTCATGAAGAGATAAAAAGGAGATCTAGGGAAAAATAGACACATTCATTATTCATTTAATGAGAAGAGAGAGCATAAGTGGGAGAGAAAAAGAAGAGAGAAAACATTGCAGCAAACTAGGGCACGATTCCCAAGCAGAAAGAGGACACAAATCTCAAGGAGATAGGACAGCAGTTAATGCAGCAAGTCAGCCACACATGTGAGAAGAGTTGGCACAGATTTTGAGGCAACAGTGCACAGAAATCATTGAGGCAGACCGTACAACATTTATTGTTGATTCAGTGCACATATTTTGAGGCAGCTGTACAGCATTTATTGCAGTACACATATTTCTAGGAGCAGATCGTACATCCTGGTGTGAGGCACAGAAATCAAGGCAGCAATAAATTTTTGAGTTTGGCACGAAAATCGAGGTGCACTTGTTCCTATTTCTCTTGCTATAATTTCCAGAAATTTTTCTCAGAAACCCTAATAAAACTCATCTGTCTACTGGTTTTCCCTTCGGGGTTTTTCCGAGGGCATTGCCCAAAATAGGTGTCATTAAATGGTTTTTTTGTTTCTACTGTGCAAGTAAAGTTCAAAGTGTTTCTGGTTATAAATTTCAGTTTATGAACAACATTCATGAATGAGCATTAAACTGTTACAAATAATTTATCGAAACCAAAATCCATCATATTGAACCTTAAAAGTTTACATTTCGTTGCATCCATAGGGGTTTAGGCTGATTTTTATGAACATTCTTTAGATACTTTGATTAGCGGTGCCTTTCCTTAAAGCTTGAGGCTGTCCGACACTTCCAAATCTGTTTGTATGATAAAACAATGTAGAATTTCAGATTTAAAGTGAAGAGTAAACCATTCAACAGAGAGATTTTCCACTTATGAGCAAGACGTCTTAGACAATTTAGCTAGGGCTAAAGGTATGCAACACAATAACAACCCAAGAGATGTTAGAATCAAGTTCACAAGAGATATAATAATGTAATAATCAAGAACTTGACAAATAGAAGGTGAATCCCCCTAGGGCTATTCAACGTTAGCACTAGAATTCACCAAAATGATCTCTAAACAAATGATATTCAATTACAAGCAATGTAGAGATGAGTTTCACCATTAGAAATGTAAGATAAACTTGTAGCAATGTTTTAGCAATGAAGTAGAAGTTAGGTAAGAGAAATAATGAACCTTTAAGCACCAAACCTGAGCTTTAGGGTTTCTCCAAACCTGATTTTTATTGCTGTTATGTATTTTCCAGACTCAAGAAAGCCTTAAAATCAGCCCACAACAAGTTAGATGAAACCTTGAAGCACAATATTATAGGGCCGTTTTGCCTTTTAGGGTTATAGATAAACAATTAAGCACAAACCCTTAATACACTAGTCTAGGAAGATAAAATAAACTATGAATTTTGTACTACACTAGGAAAGAAATCCAAATTATGATTTTTCTTTGATTTTTTTACCATAAGATTTCTTTCTAAAGAAAACAAAAATAAAAGATTTTGAATTTTAGGGTTTTATGGTTGGTTGTTGGGAGAAGACAAGTGCCTTATTCCAACTTAGGGCTTATCGGGTCCAGAATAATGCCGCTCTTAGAATTGTTCCTATCTTATCTTAAAGGATTAGTGATAAGAGACTAGAACTTGTCTCTTGTCTAATCAAGATAAGGTATGAAAACCAAGGCCCTACAAGAAGGGGTTCCCAAAGGGAATCACCTTCACCAACAAGATCAACTATAGCTTGAATAAAATACTTAATACCCTTGCTAGGGAAC
>ML804262.1:27380-38180 GCA_009831015.1 Picea engelmannii | reverse complement strand
GTCTTTGAACCCCATCTCCAAGGTTTGGTAATTGGTGGTGATTTTGCCCAAGGTGATCATCCACTGGACTCCCAATACCACATCTGTGTTAGATAGGTCAACCACATAAAATGTGTCTCTCACTATGTAGTTGCCTAACTTTATCTCCAAGTCCAAAACTCTGTCTAGACACTCCACTGTATGGCCATCTGCTACTGCAACATCAAACCCCTCAAACTCCTCTGTTTGAAGTGCCCGTCTCGATACCAATGAAGCATCAATGGAGTTGTGGGTCACCCCACCATCTATCAGGGCGATTGCCCGTTGTCCCTGAATAGTCCCTCTAATCTCGAGGGTATCATACTTGGGAACACCAGAAAGGGTCGCTATGACTCCTCCCTTTGCTGGTTTCCGTCTGTTAGCTTGCCCAGGACGCTATGGAACTACCGGTGGGTGGGCCCCTGTCGATGTCGGTGGTCTACGGGAAGGTTGCTCCTCTACCTGTGCTGACTCCTCCTCTGAGCTAGTGGATCCATTGTCATGCTCCTCCTCACTGTCCACTTTGTCTGCTTCCACCTCAATATAATGAATCTCTCCCTTGCCCATGCACCTGTGGCATGAGACCCAAGGTTCTTTGCAGCTGAAGCAAAGCTTCTTCCTCATAAGCTCTCGCCTCGTCTCATCATCTAGCTTCTCCTTGCCCTTCCATTCTCTCTGGAATGGCTTCCTGTCTCGGTCCTTCTGTCATACGAAGGGTTTGGAAAAGGGTTTAGTCTTTGGAATTGAGTCTGCCAAATCTCAAGTGCGTAAGATGGCAGCTTGCAATGTGTGAGGCCTGTATGCCTTCACCCATACTCTTAAGGGATCTGTGAGTACCTCTGTGAATAACATGATCAGCTTGGGCATGATATATCTGTCACTGCCACTGCTACCCACTGAAACTTCGTGATGAATGCCTCTGCTATGCTAGTTTGTCTCAACTCGGCTAGATCTCTAAAGTGGATCTTGGGATCCCTCCTGTCAAACTTGTCCATGAGTCTCTCTATGAATTCTTTGTAGGAGGTGATGTGACTATGTCCCAACGTCACTAATCCATCATGCCACCATTCGTGTGCTTCACCCTCCAAGTGTAGGGTAGTGAAACTGATGGCCTTTGTGTCGGTCATCTGGTTGAGCTTGTAGTATGTGTTTAGCTTTTGTACCCAAGCTCTGGCGGTGCATTTGGAATTTTGGACGATCCGTCAAAAGAAGGTATGGCGAGTTTACCAACTTTCCGGATGAAATCAATGTTATGCCCTTGTTGTCCTCCTCTCTGTGGCTCTCTGGGGTGGTTCCTGAATCTGATTCCACAATACTGGACCAGGGTCATGTCCGGATCGAATTCACATCCCAATGCTGCATACTGTGTCATGTCTGTGCTATTGGCTACTGTGTTGCTGCTGGGGGTGCCCTCTGGAAACTGGGGAACAATGGCCTGGGAATCCTACTTGAAGAGGTGTATGTGCGAGTAGGAGATTGGGGTCTATTGCTTGCCCTTGAGTTCCCCTGTGCAGAATGTGTGGCTTGTGTGCCCGGGTACCCACTATAGCTAATCTATCAGCCATCTGCACCAAGGACTGAGCCATGGCTTGTTGACTGACTACTAGATTGCGGAGTACCTGCATGAAGGCTGCCTTTGGGTCCATGGGGGCTTTACCACTGCCCTCTGGTCTTTCGTATCTGTCTCCTAACATCCTCTCTGCCTCATGCTTAACCTCATGCTCTTCCCTTCTCTCTGCTTCCCTTTGTGCCTCTTCCTCTTCCTCTTCCTCTGAGCTGGGAGGAAAAGGGGGAAATCAGGTCTAGGTCTTCCCTCCTTGCGTTTGTTGTAAGTGACATATTCGTCACCTACGTGCTCACGACCCCTTGGGTCCTCTGCTGCACTCATCGTCTTTAGTCACAGGCTAGCAGGACTAAAGCTCTGATACCACTGTAATGTTCCTCACTTGGCTAGTCTGGGAAACAATGCTAATGCGTGTGTATGATTAATTGTTTACAACATATATATTGAGTATACAGATGGTAAATGAGACAAAAGACTATAAATCATATATTATGATATCTCCGGAGTACAATACCGATTGCGACCGACAATAAAATAAATCACTCGGCTAGATCAATGACAACAGGATCTGTTGAGGGGTCCTAAATCCCTTTAACTCAACAACAGGAACCAAACCCGCCACCGAGGCCCATTTAAACTCTGCAGTGTTTAATGGTGGAATGGTTCTCCAGATCTTGCGATCCGGCCAATTAATCGATGGGTTTTATGTAGTGATTGACAGGATGTTTTCTAGTGAAAGCTCCTCCTTCAGTTCAAACACTCTTTTTTTGTATTTTCTCTTATAAGTGGGTCTGATACAAGATAAAAGCTGGTATAAACCAACCGGGTAACAAAGTGGGAAAGCTTAACTACTGGAGAAGACTAAGCTTGGAATAACCCACATGCTCAAGCATGCAGACAATGATTCTTACACTTACAACAAGCCTAGTACTAATACATTAACTTGTTGGTGTTCAAATTATTGACTGAGATACAATTATCAGAAGAAAACACACATGCGATAAACAATGGCAAGAAAAATAGTACCTTAACTCTAATCATTAACCACATATTAACACAACGATTTACTTTTCACCATTAAAGACAAAAACTCATAAAAATATTGAATCAGATAACTTATCAACAGATTCAGAGGCTCTCACTCATTACATTATCCATTCATGAGATAAAATCATAAATAATTCTTCTTTAGATCCAATCACACACGCCTTTGATGAAAAACAGAAAAAAAATTGTCTCAGGTTCTTAACAAGACTTCTCAATCAAGGTAGCTTCGAAATAGTTCTTTACAATCCAAAAATGAGGGTCTTTGCCAAAACCATCGACCCTCAAAACATTAAAAAACCCCCTATTTAACAGAGTTGCAGGGGTTCTCGTCCTTAGGGGACTGAGACCTATTTTTAGGTAATTGTTCGTAAAACAAATTATTAACTTGACTATGACACTGGACTTAATCAACAAGAGTGGTTCTTATCACACACAAAAGACCACTTTTGTACCTAATCTAGGAAAATGCTGGAATTAATCAATTAAAAACCACTACTGTCTTTGAGACAGAACTGATGCATGCGCTGGAGGAACTGACTCGGTAGAAAATAGGCCTCAGAGTGACAGAGCAGAGCTTTGTGTTGAGTAATGGCATGCCTACGAGTTGTTGAAGGCCACTGGAGACAACTGGCTGCATGAGCAGATTTCTGCTTGAGGAAGAGGGAGTTTGCTGAAGTGTTCTAGAACCAATCTGTGTCGACCTGTGACTGAGACTTAACTCTTTGTCTGTGTTTGAGCTTTCAGAAGCTAAGCGCACTCCGTCTCGACTGTAACTGACCCTTCTCCTCGCTTTCACTGTGATGAACTGGTTGTGAACAGGAAGACGTGGAGGTGGACGTCCAATAGGAAGGCAGGACGCGTGAAGGTGGACGACGTGGATGTGGATGAAGTGGAGGGGAGTGGAGGTGACAGGCGTGAGTGGAGGACAGATGGCGCTCGGTGAGAGGGGCGGTATTGAGAGGCAAACCAGTAGGATCCCAAAGGGGAAGATAGGCGGTAAGCGGATCAGAGAGGGGGAGGTTCGAAATCCTGAGGAGCCGTCATGTTAGGTAGGGCCCACGGTGGGGAAACCACTTTCCTGGACTACCCCCCCACCGTTAAAGGTAGAAAGGTCGGGGGGGTCCGGGATGCGATAAGGACCGCTGATCTGGAGGAAAGGGATGTCGCCAAGGCGATCAACGCGGGAGTTAGGTGGGGAACAAGTGGCTAAAGTTGAGCGGTAGTGGAAGTGTGAATGGAGGTGATGCGGTGACGTGGTGACATGGTGTCATATAAGCATGTGATTGCGGAAGTTGTCAAGGGTGGTTTGGGTCCACACCGCTTTTGGGCCCGTAATCCCCCATAAGCTGCCACATACCCTTCCAACAATACCATGGTTCCAATTAAGGGACCGCTCTAGAAAATTAACGTCCGGGTAGTTTACATCCCCGCAATAGATTGTGGCCATCGTTCTGATTACAATATGTGATTCGGGTGATATACCTTCCTTACCTGCTGCACATATCAATGGTGCTGGTTGATTTGAGATCAACGATATGCGATCACTTCGGGAGTTCAGGGTTCAGAAGTTTCATTGCATAGTTCAAACTTCATACCATCCTTCGGAGTGTCATACTTTCGAAGTGAGGGATTTGCCTCCACGTGTCCTTGCTGATGGATGGTCCAGATTCACTTCGAAAGTTCGGGCTTCGGGAGTTCCAAATTTTGTACTTGGAATTCTCCTGGAGTAAAATCGCTAAAATGAATGATTTGCCTCCATGTGTCCTTGTTGATGAACGGTCCATATTCACTTCGGGACTTTGGGTGTTCAGGCTTCGGGAGTTTATGAATGTTGTGCTTTGAGATCTCCCGGAGTGGTACGGGCTCGGAGTGACATGGTGGCATGATGTCATATGATGTCACGGCTGGTGATGTGTCATGGAAAGAAGGGTGACACATGTCACGTGGAAATGGGCGAATGACACAACCAAATGACCTGGAATGATTGCCATGTGTCATGACTGATGAGTGTGCCACGTGCTTCGACACTTCGGGTAATTCTTCGACATTTCGGGACTTCGGGTAATTCTTGCTGTTAAACCCCATGCGATTTCGACACTCCGAATGCACGAAAACCGTCGATCTGGTTGGCCTGATGGATCTCCATTGTCAAAAGTCAACCTATCTGTTCCCACAATCTGAGTCCGAAATTGACCGCTCTGGATTGAAGTGTCTGTCCATGGGCGTTTCCTCCGCATACAAAAAAGGCTTGGCTGACCTGCGGTGAGTACAATCAATGGAAAAGATGATGACAAACATTCTGAACCAAATACAACATGTACTTATCCTTCAAGAAAGAATAGCAACAGAAATGCACAAAGACTCAATCAAGAAAGAAACGGATAAGAACCAAGTCACTCGGTAATGGGAAACTGACTCAAGTGGTACCCAAAAAAGCAAAAATTTGACAGTGTCTTTTTAGGGTGTGTTGAGTGGTCAACAAATGGCAACTTACTGGGCGAAAGCAAAATCTCTGTTCCTACCTCGGGCTCAACTGATGCAAAAGCTTGTTAAGAACTTAATTGGTTTTTTATCAGAGCCTCTTTTATCCTTGCATTTGAAATTCCCCAGTTGATGCATCCAGGCCTGCCTGTGGGGTTTTTCAACCTTTATTTCACCTTCATTTCCTGTAACCCTGACTAACACCCCTTTTGACAAGAGTCGAGTAAAACATTCACTGGCCCTAGGCCCTTTAGTTATCCTTATTCACTTGCTATGGTGTTGCTCCGTTGCCAGCGAGCGTCCATAGCCCGACGGAGTCACCTCGACATCACAGACCTTGCTCCGTTGCCAACGAGCGTCCATAGCCTCGACGAAGTTATCTGCATACCCTCTCTTAGTGTGCACTCATTTGATATGGTTGATTTTATTTTGGTAGAATGCCTTGAGCGAGTGGGAGAGGAGGACAGATTTGCAAAATGAGGTGGTTAAGTTGAATTTTTTGAAAGCTCTGTCTTTGAGGTACACACAGTCCTTTCCAACTCACCATCTTTCCCTTAAGGTTTTACCAGACCACTAGGCAGACACTTTGTAATTTTCCCAAGGTTGTTCACCTGCAGGTTAGATAGAACACCCTTTAAAACAATCGCAGTTCTCCCAACGCTTCTTGTGTTGTATGCGAGCGATGAGTCAGGAACAAAGTTCATCATATCACATGAATTAAGGTCAACCACTGTCTTGCTAAACACAATCTTCAAAAGCGCAGAAGTATATAGCAAGAAACAAAAACAAAAATGCATTCCTCAATTGAAACAAAACATCGTGAAAATACACACAACATTTTTTTTTTTAAATGAAAATATTGTTTTAGGGTTTGGCCATTCACCAGGAGGGCGTCAGGTTCCCTTACCTTAGATTCTGCAACCGATACGCGCCTACCCCAATTTTCTCGGCTACTTGAAAAGGACCAAGCCATAGATTCTGAAACTTAGAATGTTTTCCTTTCGGTTCATTTGCTCTGCCCCATTTTAGGACTAAGTCTCCCACTTCAAAATTCTTCTCTTTAGCCTTATGCTTATCAAACCACCTTTTAACTATCTGCTGATGAGCTCTGAACTTTGATTTTGCTTTCTCCCTTTCTTTTTCCAGTATGAGGAGGGTATCAATTCTTTGTTGTATGACTGATGAGGGTTGTCCTCTAGAATCCTGAGCAAGTTGAAGAGATGGAAGTATAGCCCGTTTGGGAGGATGGCTTCCTGTCCGTATACCAGAAAGTATGGGGATTTTCCTATGGCTTCCTTGGGTGTTACTCTATCAGCACATAAGGCGTTATGGAGTGAACTATGCCAATTCCTCTGGTTGTCTGCAACTGTTTTCTTTAATATCCTCACTAGGTTCTTATGGGTTGATTCTGCCACTCCGTTCCCTTGTGGATAATAGTTTGCAGAGTATCTGATTATGATTCCTTTGTCTAGAGCAAACTATGTTAATAAGGTGGAATAAAAGTAAGCTGCATTGTCAATGATAAGGACAGAAGGCATCTTGAACCTGGTGATCAGCTATTGGTCTATGAATTGGATCACCACCTTTTCGTTCACATGAGTCAGAGGGATGGCCTCTGCCCATTTCGTGAAATAGTCTGTGGCAGTCAGTATGTATCTATGCTGTTTTGAGGAACTCGGTGTAATTTCTCCTATCATATCTAACCCCCATTGCTCAAATGACCTAGTAACAACCACAGGTTGGAGTGGGACAACTGCTCTCTTTTCCCTCCCTGTGCTTATTTGGAAAGTTTACAGTTTCTAGCGTATGTGTGAGCATCCCTGAACAGAGTAGGCCAATAATAACCAACTCTCAGTATTTTATGAGCAGTGGTGTTTCCTGCGAAATGTCCACCTGAAGGACCATCATGGATCTCCTTCAGAACTTTGTTTGCATCTTGACGTTCGAGACATCTTAAAAGTACCCCATCATAATTAACACGGAAGAACATCGAATTTATGAGGCGATATTGTGCTGATTTTAACCTGAGGGCTCTCCTTTCCCTAAGATTTAGGTTTTCTGCGCAAGTTCCATGATGCAGGAGATAAGTCAGTTTCTCATACCAAGACTCTTACCCTGGGGAGACGTATGAAGCTTCACCACACCACAATGATAATTCATTCTCCCATCCGGGGTCTCCATTTACTTGATCTTGGGCTTCAACTGCCAGTTTGCATAACCCTTGTCCCTTAACCAGTTTAGCAGGTTTTATATCTAGATCAAATTCTTGGACTGCTGCCATCTAGCTTCCTCTTCTTTCCCCCATCTCCTCTTGAGTGAATAGAGATCGGACCGTAGGGTGAGGCACAAAGACTTTGGTATGGTTTTTAGGATGTAAGATCTGAAGTGTTTCACTGCCTTGTATACTGCATAAGCTTGCTTGTCTATAGCAAGGTAATTTAGTTTGGCCCCTTGGAGATTAGTGCTCATAAATGATACTGAGGCCTCGTTGTTGTCATCATCCTTCTGAGTCAGTACTGCAGCTAACGATTGGTCGGAGGCAAAAGTATAGAGGAAGAAATCTTTGCTAAAATCGGGACTTCGCAACATTGGGGCTTGGGATATTGCAGTCTTAATATCGCTCAAAGCACGTTTCCGTTCATTGTACCACTTAAATTCAACATCTTTACAAATCATTTTTTGTAAGGGTTTGATCGTTTCAACGAAATCGGGGGTGAATTTCTTCACAAAATTGATTTTCCCAAAGAATAATTACATAACTTTTTTGTTGTGGGATAATGGAAGCTGAGCTATAGCCCTAATCCGTTCTGGGTCTATGTGAATGCCTGCTTGAGATATAATGTGGCCTAACAACTTACTTTCCTCGACATTAAAAATAGTTTTCTTAGGGTTTAAGGATATACCGTATTTCCTACACCTTTCGAAAATCTAGGTTAAATGTTGGATGTAATCTTCTCTGTTCTTTGAATACACAGTGGCGTCATCCAAATAAACTACTACACATTTGTTGATTAGTCCTCGAAACGCTACGTCCATGGCCCTCTGGAAGGTTGCCCCTGCATTGATTAACACAAAGGGCATAGGGCATACATTTATAAGTGAAGGTTCCCCACTTGGTTCAGAAGGTAGTTTTCAAACGATCTTCCTCTGAAACTAGGACTTGGTTGTAACCTGAAAAATCGTCCAGCAGGGAGAAAATCTCAGAGCCCGACACGGTCTGCAAGAGTTTCTCCATTGGTGGGACTGGGTAGTTGTCCTTTTCTGAAGCTCTGTTGAGATCTCTGAAATCTACACACAGACGGATCTCTCCGGAATTTTTCCTGATGGGAACCAAATTTGCTACCCAAGCAAAATGTCTAACCTGAAAGATAATTTTAGCATCTAGCAACTTATTTAATTCTTGACACATGAGGGGCTCCAGGGATGGGTGGTACTTCCGGAGCTTTTGTTGGAAGGGTTTTACTTCGGGTTTTAATGGGATTGTGTGTTGAATGATACGAGTATCATAAGTCTTCAAATCCCGGTAGGACTATGCAAAGACATCTTGATTTTGCCGAAAATTTTTGAGATATGCCTTCCTTTCTTCTTTAGACACTGCCTTGCCTAGATTTATATTCTTGGGGTTTTCCGGGGTTCCCAGATTTATAGTTTCATGCATGGGACAAGAACTCCCCGTCTTTGTGTTAGTTGACCCTCTGAATCTTCTCTTAAGTCAAAAAGGTTTTCTAAATCAGCTACCCCTTCTGGTATCGTGTGAGATCTTGGTTTGTTGGTCGGTTGATTTGTATGAGGATCGGTTTCTGCTAATTGCTCCTGGAATACTTCATCGTCAATAGCCAAGTCTTTAAAATTATCCCGATTGGTCAAAAAGTTTATGATCCGTTCATCTCCTTCAAAGACCTTCCAATTGGAAATATTGTTGGGTGCCGATGGTTTGTAGAGTAGCTCCATAGTGAATCGGGAGGCTTCGTATTCTTCTAGAGGGGATAACCTTGAGGCAACGGTGGCCAGAGAATCAACCAAGGTGTTCTTTGTTCTGGGATCGCTGTAATGTTGAAGGCTTCAAAATGTTCTATTAGCCTGTGCACTTCCTGTTGGTAATTCCTCAGGTGGGAAGAGTTGCAATGTGTAGTGTTCCTTATTTGTATAACGATGATTTCAGAATCTCCAAAAATTTTCAATTCTTTAACATTTAAGTCTATGGCTTTTTTCAGTCCTTGTACTAGAGCTTCATACTCGGCGGTGTTGTTTGTGCATTCAAATTCTAGCCTACAGGACAGGAAACTTTGTTTACCTTTTGGGTCAATGAGGATGCACCCTGCCCCTGAGGCTTCTTGCGATTTAGATCCATTGAAGTATAAGGTCCACATTTGTGGATGACAACTGCTAGCTTCCTTTTTTATACCACTTTCCTCCTTTCCTCCTTTCTGTCCCATGATTTCTAACACCGGTTCTTGACAGAAGAGGGTTTCCCCCGCCGTCGTTAGCAAATTTTCTTGAAAACTTATTTCGGAGTTTTGAGTAAGAGGGATATCAAATGAGAGGGCGGAGAAATTCCTGAAATCAGAGTCACAAGAATAATTGCCTAGCACGGGAAAATCTATCGATGAGGGCTCGTTAAGAGTTTCCAGGTCGGTGATCGTGTGTTTTAGATATCTTTCCCTATTGATTTTGATCATATTCGTGTGTCCCTTTAATGGCAGCCAAAGGTGAGCCCAATGTGTACTAAAGTATCTATTTAATTTCTCCGACCAATCTCGACTCAGTAGCAATCCATAAGCTTCTGGAATATCTACTACAATGATGTCAATTACTCACACAAATTTAGGGTGTGTCGCTATTCTGATCATTACATCTTTGAGCTCTCCCATAACCTTCACCTGGGTTCTGTCTAGTTGTATCACATGTTTGTCACTTTTGAGAGGGACTGCGTTTATTTTCTTGCATATAGACAAAGGCATAACATTAGAGGATGCTCCTGAGTCAACCAAACAGTTATGGAGGTTTCTGTTGAAGACTTCAAATGTCAAAAGGAACGGTGGGACAAAAGGTTTTCCCTTCTTATCTTCAGAGGATGCGTTCACAGTTGGTTTATTCTTTAGATCTGAGGGGGCTGGATTTTCCCCTTGGCCAGTGCTTGTTGTAGGATTTTCTGCTGTTTTCAATGCTTGTAACAAAAAGTCCTTTTGTTGAGGGATTCTACATATGTCCATGACCGATATGTTTGCCTTCAACTTTTTCAAGTCTTCTACTATGTTGTAGTCTAGCTTGGGTGATTTTCGTGTATGGATGTTTATAGGATTTCTTCGGGGAACAAAAGGTGCTTTCGGGTGATCGAGAGCTTGTTTTCGCCCCGAAGTTTGGGTCGTAGTAAGGTCGTTTGAGATAGGTTGACCCCTACTTCGTGTTTGCACAACCAAGACTTCTGCGGGTGGTTCTTGAATCTCAAATAGGTCATCGGAAGACATTGGTAGGTCAGGGTCCCATATCAACATGGTTCTTTCTTCTGGTGGATCAACTTCTTCCTAATCAACAATATTCGTAATTGAGCCGCTTGATTGTTCGGTTAGGGAAACCTCATCTAGAAACCGGTTGGCTATCGAATTCATGGTACTCACCCATTGTGGGCAGTCTCTTTTAGAGTGTTTTTCTTGGTGATAGGTACAGAAAGAGTCAGATGCTACATTTCC
>ML804261.1:146698-157058 GCA_009831015.1 Picea engelmannii | reverse complement strand
AGAACATTGGAACGCTCTGGTGCCCCTTACACCGAAGTGCTACCCTCTTTTTCTTAAATATCTTGTAGGAGTTTAGTCTCTGAATCCATTTTTTCATGTTTCCACTTGATTAGAGTTCTTGCAAACTCAGTCTATCCATGTTTGGGTACCAAACACCTTGATATATTTGAATTGATGATCCTTTGTTTGGGTTTGTGACATCTTTTTCTTCCTTACTTTGAATAACTCTTTGTCTTTGAGGATTTAGAGTCAATTTGTCATTTTCTTCTCATATATCTGATTGAGTGACAATTTTTTGTGAGATTCAAAGGTATTTTGTACTTTTCCTTTTGATATCTGAAGTATTTTGACAAAGAAATTCTTTTTTTTTGATCATCCATTAGCCTTCTCCTACCTTCACCTACAATTTCCCCAATTTTCAAGCATTTTGGGTGAGTTTTTGCATGTTTTTTGGCTATTTTTTTGAGTTTATGGGAGCACCAACGCCACCCTGTAGGCCATATCAGGGAGCTATAACTCCCCTACAGTGATTTAGGGAGCACTGAAAGAACTCTGTGCACCATTGTGAGGGAGCGCTGGTCTCGTTTTGAGTGAAATTATCCTCTTTTGCTCAGTTTTTGCAACATGTTTTGTAGTATTCTTTACCCAGAGTCTATTTTTGGCTTGTGAAGTTGTTAGGATTGGTTCTTGATGAGTTTTTATTATTGTCACTCTCTTTTGTCTTGATTGGAGCTTGAAACATCTTTCAGAAATGTAGAATTGCCTTTTCTAGCTGTGTTTTTGTCAAGACAGTTTTGTGTGCTTTCTCTTTCTCCCTATCGTTTCTTGGATTCTTCTCTGCATTTTATTGTAATCCTTGGATGCTTGTTGGTTTTAGGATTATTGAATTAGTTCTTGTTAGATCAAGATTCTACTTGTTTTCTTTCAGTTCTCATTGTTTTAAATGCATTCTTTCTTTTGGGTCATCAAACTAGCTTGCATTTGAAGTAGCAGAATTGCATGTTTGTTTTCTTTTTTTGGGACATTGTGCATCTGTAATGATGAATGTTTTCTCCTTCTTGTAGCATAGATTTCATCGAAATGAAAATATTTCATATTCGTCTCTTTGCATAACTTTCGAGTTAGTCAAAACACCATATTTTCCATGCCATTTTCCTTTTGAGTAACAACAACTTTAAAAATCAAGCGCTAAACTAAAATTGATTAGACATTTTTACATTTTCTCGTAGCAAAACTACATTAGATTAGTTGTAGGGATTTGGAATAGGTGTGAAATATAACTTTCCAAAGCTTCAAATAAACATAGGATCTTGTGTTAGGGAGCGGTGAAATCCAATTGCTGCATTTTTTCCTGGGAAGCCCTTCTCACAGAAGGGTCAATCCCAAGGTCGCATTAAGACTTGTAGAGTTACTCATCCTTATTTTTCAGTCTTGGAGTAGATATTGCACGTATTATGGGGGTCACTTGAAGGTATACCCACAATGATTAGTGGAATCCTTCCAAGTTGATTTCGGGCTAGATACTCTACCCTTACACTTGGATCAGACTGTCGACTGTTTCCCCAGACATCACTATTGTAGTTGGTAACCTTAGTGGCCTATCTCTTTAGGGTATTTACATAAGGTGACTATGGAGGGGCAAGCCTTCATGGTACTTGGAATCGATGTTGGCCAAACTCACTCATGCTCCTTGGAGGGTATACCCATGATTATGTGTGGAATCTTGCACCAGGGTGTAAGTCTGTTAAGTAGGTCGTCAATGTAACTTTTCCACCCGCTCTATCTCATCCCCTTCTTAATTTGTTCCCACGATGTTGGATTTCATCACCAACTAGTGTGCTCATTGTGAGAAGCTTTTGTTTGCTTTCTTGCTTACTAGATTTTTAGCGTGTGTTGTTTGTTCTCCCTAGCAGAATCTAGCTTGGAGATTTATTTTTAGGGCTTCAGTTCTTGAGATGACCAATCAAAGAACCCCTTTGCAAGGGGAACCCTTTGTTTTTCCTTCTTACGGAAACATTGGTCCTCCTTACATCACTACTTTGAGCCTTCCAGGTCTCACAATTGTGTTACCAGTATGGTTGTTTTCCAGTATGGTCATCTCGAATGAAAGTGCTTCATATGTAAGCACACTACCCACACATCAACCTCATGTCCAAATTTCACCTTCTTCGTCTGTCAGGTCTCCTTCCATTTCTCCTTCTTTGCCTAGTGAAAGCTCTAAAATGAGTAGCCATATTGATAAGAAGAAGAAGAAATGAAAAGAGAAGAAGAAGAAGAACCAGAAAGGGACTAAGCCTCCAAATACATCAAATGTAGGATCCAAACAACCAACTATTGTTAATAGTACTAGGAGTGTTTATGTGGTCAACAAGATTAAAACGAAGAATCTGAAATCCAAATTCCCTTGCAGTCTTTGTAAGGGTGACCACTTTCTATGGGATTTCCCTGGTATTCCCAAGGTCTTAGAAGTGTGTTCCTCCACATAATTAGCCCTTTCTAGTCATGTTGGTGATACCCCATCAACTAGTGACGTTAAGGTTGGTAAGAAGAAGACAACTGTCAAATTCCCTTGAATTTTATGCAAAGGTGATCATTATTCTCACCTTTGTCCTTGTATGGACAAGGATTCTTCTCTTTTGGAAAAACTTCAACTTCCAAAAGGTTATCGTAAGATTTCTCCCAACCCATTGTTAGTTGATGGACTAGTCAATCCGGTTCCATCCCTGGTCAATCTAGTTGATCAGGTGGTTAATCTAGTTTCATCCTCGGTTGAGCCACTCACCAAAGTAGTTGATCCAGTTCCGTCATCGATCAACCCCACTTTTCATCTAGAAAGTGAAACCCAAGTGATTGATCGAGTCTCGTCATTGGTTAGTCCCACCCTTCATACGAAGAGTGTCAACGTGGTCGACCTGACTCCTCCATCGATCGATCCCACTCCTCCTTTGAGAAGTGTCAATATGTTTTCTTCGGTTACTTCATCGATCAATCCCCCTCCTCCTCTGATGAGTGCTAAAGTGACTAATCCAGTCCCTTCATCAGTTCATCCCACCCTTCATACGAAGAGTGCCAAAGTGGTTGCTCCGATTAGATCATCAGTCAATCCCACTCTTCCTCTGAAGATTGCCAAGGTGGTTGATCTGATCTCAACATAGATCGATCCTACTCTCCCATTAGAGAGTGAACCCTATTCTGCCCACATTTTTCTTGTTGATACAAAATCTATTGTGTCAAGGGGCATTCCTCCTTCTCCTGCGAAAACTCCTCCAATTAATGAGGCCATCCTTTTTTATTGGGGTGTGCTAACTGGACCTCGTCTTCCCTCTCACATTCCTTTCAATATCACAGTACAGGTTTGTGGTCGGGCCATTCCTCAGATGTTGATAGATGAAGGTTCGTCCGTTAGTATTTTATCATCTATTACTTGGAAAGATTTGGGTTATCCTCAGCTTGTGTTGGTTACCCAGACGTTGTTCTCTTTTAAAAGAAGAACCAGTCATCCTTTAGGGATCCTTCCTTAGTTTCCCATAACTTTGGGAAGGAAAACTGTCTTTATTGATGTTATGGTAGTCTATTATCCCTTGGGAGAGATTATTTCTATGCCATGAGAGCTATTGTGTCCACTTTTTTCCATGTGATGTCTTTCCCACACAATGGAAGAATGATGACTATTGATCAACTTTCGTTTTTTGTCCCTGACTTTCCCATCAACCCAATGACCTCCCTACACGGGCCTTATATGTAGTCGTTATCACCTCTGCCATAGGTCAATTATGTGGCATTGTCTCCCATGAATTCAACTTCTGATGACTTAGATCTAGAATTTGACATGGTGATCTCTTTGGTAGGTATATTGGAGCTTGATAACCTTACCCCTGGTTAGACCCTCAGCATGTGTTCCTTTTGTATCATTCTTCTTCCATCTAGAGAAGATCTCTTGGAAGCCATGATTGAGTTTTGTCCCTAGACATACTTTTCCTTCCATAGAATTATACTCTTGGAAGCCATGATCAATAAGAGGTCATGAGCATAGTTTCTCTTCTCCATGGCAAGCTCGTTAAAAAATGAAATAGAGGTTACCAGCATAGTTTCTCTCTTTGTGGAAACCTCGTTAAAAAATGAAACATACGTCACGAGAATAGTGTTTCCTCTATCTGGAAGGCTCGTTAAAAAATGAAACAAAAGATATCAACGTAGTTTATCTTCTATGTGTCAAGATCGTTAAAAAATGAAACAAAGGCCTTGAGCATATTTTTTCTTTTCTGTAGTAAGCTCGTTAAAAAATGAAACAGAAATCTAGGGATTGAACCTGGAGCCCTGAGCATGGTTCTTTTCCTATGTCAAGATCGTTAAACAATGAAACAGTCACCTCTCCTATTAGGTTGAGTCTTTCGTCACATCTTGTAGATGTTGAGTTGAGTCTTCCATTAGTTCTCGTATTTGAACCTTCATTTCATCCACCCTTATCCCTTTTCTCCATCTAGTACATAAATTGGTGACAACCTCAAAGTCGGTGAATGAACTGAAGCTTGGGGGGCATGTATACAGCCTTTGATTTTCATTCTGGAGTTATTCCACTATATTTTCAAGCTGGCGGTAGAGTACCAACCATCCATGGGTATCCCAACCTTTGGAAATTACGTTGGGAATTTAGAAGCATACATTAGTTTTGTTTCAAGCTTGTTTAAAATGAAAACAATATCAAGCTTAGTCTTTGTTATTTCGCATGCTCATAAAATACATGAGAATGTAACCGAGTATACTTTTATCACTTATTCGTACGTGTAAAGGTTATATGAAAAAGTAACCCCTTGGAGTCGTCTTTAATCTCTTTTCAAGCTCTCTAAACATGAAAAGATTGTCGGGTGGTCTTGCCTCCTTTCCCACTCGTTAAAAGGTTTGAAAAGGCATCTTTCGAGTGATAATTTATCTCTTTTTCGGCCTCACGAAACTAATATTACGAAAAAGGACCACATTGGAGTAATCTTTAAGTCATTTTTAGACTCTCTAAATATGAAAAACAACCGAGTTTACATTCTCTTGAAATGTTAAACGATCATACATTGAAGAGCCCATACGGGATCGAGCCCTTACTTCTTCCAGTTCGTTAAACAAAGGAAGAGGAACTTATCGAAGGTGAGTTATGATGCAGGAGGATCGCCTACATCAAGCGGGCCATCGTGGAAGCGGAGGACAGCTGGACGAGCGCCAGCACAAATTTTGAAATTCACCTTGAAATTGTTGCGCGAACATAAATGTGTCAATTTAATGAAGCGCACTTGTATATTGTAAATGAACCTTGAGCGGATTGCTCTCGTCCTTAGTAGGTAGATGGCATTTAAGATAGTTAATGCAGGTAGATAGAATTTTAATTCTAGATTAGACTGCTTGAGAGTGCAAGAGGGAAACGGGATATAGACACCCTCATTGTGTATTGTAACATAGATAGAAGCAGAAGTAGAGCAAGAGCGTGTAGAGAACTGTGTAAGAACACCCATGTACATACATTTGAATTAATAGAAAGAATTGGTTCAAATTCATGGTTTGTGTTGTTCTCTATGTATTGATGTTATGCTCATGAATGTTTTCTTCCTGTTATAAATTTGCTTTATGTGTTGTGTATATGATTTCATGTTTGAATTGAAGTCTGAAGGGAAGAGGGAATGAGTTTCAATCATTTCTCTATTTGAGTAATAATTCTTGCAAGGAGTGCAGTTGACGTGTCCGAAAATAGTGCGTCGACAAGAATTCAGGGTTGCGTCTCTGAAGATTAGAGAGTTTTACCTTTGTTCTCATTTCCCAAAGGTGCAGTTGGGCACAGGGGTTGTGCAGGGAGTGCATAGACCTAGGGAAGTTCAGGGTTGCGAACCTGAGAGAAGAGCTGAAGGACTGTTGCTGCAGGTGTGCGCAGAGTCGAAGTATTCAAGCACTTGAGAGTGTTTGACGATTTCCGCAAGGAGTGCGAGCAAAATATTTCTTTCTAAAGAAGTTGAAGCTATGGGAAAATATCAGGAAGTATAGGACCTTTGAGTAATCATCCAAGGGAAGCATAGGGAATTGTGCGTGGAATGTTCAAGTAATCACCGTAAGTTTGTAGGTAGGTGAACCAGTCTTCATGGACGAAACTAAGTTTGTCTCACAGGAATCGTCAAGAGGAACGGATGGACGGAGTTCTTCGAGAAGAATCCATGAATCTCCATGGGCTATTAGATCTAGCAGAGGTGCAGGGGAGATATGACAGAGTATTTCAGGGGTTCAAAGCTCAGGAGGGGCAGAGTTGTTGATCCAAGTCAGCCAGGGCCGTCAGATCTACTCGTGGATTCGCACATCGGGGTTTCGCGGGTAGAAGCTCCGTAAATTTGCGACAGGAATCGCGATATTGTGATACATGATATCCCAATGACGATAGAGCAGTGTGGGCCACAAGGTTCAGAGTGGGAGACAGGTGGCATGAGTTATCGGGATTTCGCAGTGAGAAATGCCGAATTATATGCATTAGGATTTGCGATCCCACGAACTCCGAAATGTTGATGGAGTGAAGGATCGTTGAATAGTCATCTCGCACGCATGTCAGGATTTCAGCATATCGAGACTCAGGAATCAGAGAACTGAGTTTCTTGACATCGTGAGTACTGAAATCGTGATAGAGGAAGTCCTGAAAGAGAAGGAAAGGGTCAGCGTTGACTTGTGTCGGGTCTCGGGGATTCGAGAACTGAATGCTAGACCTTTGGCTTCATGAAATCGTGAAGTCTAATCTCCTGATTCGTAAAGAAGGGGGATCCCACGAGAGTTACTATGGGTGTAGATTTCCCGATAAGGAAATAGAAGAACCTTAGAGTTCTTCAGGCCAGTAGGGAAGAGAAGATCTTGTGAGTCGACGTGGACCTTTCGGCCTGCGGGTGTGACGGGAGGGAATCCGACATCAAGTGGTATCAGATCATAGAAAGGCTCTTTTCTTTCTGTAGCAGAGAGAAGGGAATTCACCATGCCGCCAAGAAGAGAGAGACAATCACCTGATCCAAAGGATACAAAATTGCCAAGAAGAAGAGGTAGGCAGATGATAGACCCAGTCATGGAGAGACAAATGCGTGATCTACGAGAAAGAATCGAAGACATGGAGATAGCACAAATACGCACAACCAGTGCATGGGATCTCAGTGATTTCGACAATGAAATAGAGGTTGAACGTGAAGAAGAAGTTGTAGCTGAAGATGCATCAAATGAGCATTTGATTAGAGCTATTGCAAGGATGGGTGCAAGAGAAAAGATGGACATTCCAGTTTATGAAGGAAACTTGGATGCAGAGGAGCTTCTAGACTGGATTAGAGCTCTCGACACATACTTCAACTATGAAGATGTTGAAGAGGACAAGAAAGTCAAGCATGCTATCACAAGACTGAAAGGACATGCAACATTGTGGTGGGATGAGCTACAAGCTGATAGACACTGCAAGGGAAAGAAGAAGATCAAGAGCTGGGATCGAATGATCGCGAAGATGAAGGAGAAATTCATCCCCAGGGATTATCAAATTACTCTATTCAGGAGAATGTAGAACCTGAGACAAAAGCTAATGATAGTGAAAGAATACACTGAGGAATTCTATAAACTGAACATTAGGGAAGGTCATCGGGAGAGCGATGATGAAAAGGTAGCCACATATCTGAATGGCCTGAGATATGATCTCCAGGATGAGATGAGTATGGTAACCATCTGAATAGTAGAATTTTCTTATCAGATGGATTTGAAAGCTAAGGAGAAGCTAAGCCGAAACTAGAGTCAGAGGGGCCGAGGTAGAAGTCAGCCCAGAGGAAAATCAGTTGGCCAGGACAAATATCAGAAGCCCAAGGACGAATGGAAGAAACCTCGGGGAAAAATTGAGAGAGGTGGAACCTCACAGTGAGGGCAGCCATATGTTGAGAAGAAAGGGAAACATAATGAGTAGAGAGGAGATTATGCTGACAATAACACTTTTCCTCGTACTAGAGGCAGAGGAAGAGGAAGAGGTGGAGTAATTACATGCTTCACATGTGGAAAGAATGGGCACAAGTCTTACGAGTGTCTAGAGAGAAAGAAGGACATTGGAGAAGCTCACATCACCGAAGCACATAGGTGGGATTTTGAAGCAGAAGACGTTGAAGGTGGAAGATCGTTGATGATGCGAAAAGTCCTTTTGACACCCGAGAAGGAGGTGGAGAGTTCAGTCCAAAGGACCAGACTTTTCAGGACTACTTGCAAGACCAAGTACAAGGTATGCAATTTCGTCATAGACAGTGGTAGCATGAACAATCTCATTTCTACAGAGATGGTAGAGAAGCTAGAGCTGGAGATGACTGATCATCCAAGCCCATATAGAGTTTTGTGGCTACATAAAGGAAACCAGGTAACTGTCACTAAACAATGCTTGGTTGAATTCAAGATAGAAGGATATAATGATAAGATCTTATGTGATGTCATTCCTATGGATTTTTATCATCTATTTTTGGGTAGACCATGGCAATATGATAGAAATGTGATTCATGATGGGTGAATCAACACATACACCCTAGAGAAAAATTGGAGGACACACCTATTTCTTCCGATTAAGGATAAGGAGGTGAAGCTAGAAGTAAGCAATACAGTACTTCTCATGAGTGGGAAGGAGCTTCTTACAGAGATGAAGAAGAAGGAGGATCCACAGTTCTTTATGGTCAGAAAACTGAAGATTGTTCTGACTAGCACAAGAGTGGATGACTTAGCAGAAGAAGTTCAGGAGCTGCTGGAAGAGTTCGCTGACATCATAGTGGACGAACTACCTCGTTCATTGCCACCGATCAGAAGTGTGAGTCATCATATTTATCTCATACCAGGATCCAGTTTGCCAAACAAATCCGCGTACAAATTGACGCCACAAGAGAATGAATAAGTTAAAAGGCAAGTCCAGGATTTGTTGGACAAGGGTTTAGTGAGAGAAAGCTTGAGTCCATGTGCTATTCCAACAATACTCAGTCCGAAGAAAGACGGAGGCTGGAGGATGTGTATTGATTCAAGGGTAATTAACAAGATAACCATCAGGTACAGATTTCCATTACCGAGGATGGATGATCTGATGGATTACTTAAGTGGAGAAAAATATTTTTCAAATATTGATTTGAAAAGCGGTTATCATCAGATTCACATGCGAGAAGGTGATGAATGGAAGACAACATTCAAGACAAACGAAGGGTTGTATGAATGGCTTGTTATGCCTTTTGGCTTAACAAATGTGCTGACTACCTTCATGAGGTTGATGAATGAAGTCCTGAGGGAGTTCATCGTAAAATTTGTCATTATGTATTTGGATGACATACTGGTTTACAGTAAGACAGTGGTAGATCATTTGAAGCATTTGGCTATAGTGATGCATAAATTACAGCAGGAGAAGCTGTTGATAAATATGAAGAAATCCTCATTCATGAAGACATAACTCATTTACTTGGGGTTTGTTATTTCGGCGAATGAGTTGAGGATGGATCCAGATAAGGTCGAAGTGATCAAGAACTGGCCATCACTGAGGAATGTATTTGAGGTGATAAGTTTTCACGGATTGATTAGTTTCTACCGAAGGTTCATCAGGAATTTTAGTGGAATTAGCGCAGCAATGATGGATACAGTGAAGAAAAGACACAAGTATTTTCACTAGACTGATGAGGCTGAGAAGATCTTCGTATTGTTGAAAAGGAAGATTACGGAATAACTAGTTTTGGTGTTGCCATATTTCCAGAAGACATTTCAGGTGAAATGCGATGCAAGTGGGTTTGCAATCGGGGTAGTCTTGAGTCAAGAAGACAGGCTGATAGCGTATTTCAGTGAGAAGTTGAACGAAGTGAAATTGAAGTACTCCAATTATGATAAGGAGTTCTATGCTTTCATACATGCATTGAAGAAGTGGAGGCATTACTTAATCCTGAAAGAGTTTATCTTGTACAGTGACAATCATGCACTGCAGTTTGTGACTCAATAGGAAAAGTTGAATCAGAAACATGTCAAATGGGTTGAGTATATGTAGAATTTCACTTTTGTGATCAAACATATTTATGGTACTACTAACAAAGTTTCTGATGCTTTGAGCAGGAAGTGTTTAATGTTGGAGGAGTTCAAGGTCAAAACATTGGGTTTTGATGATCTCAGGGACATGTACGCAGATGATCAGGATTTTGGAGAGGTGTATGAAGTAGTTGAGAATCCAATTCTCAGAGAATGAAGCTCGTGGATAGAATATGTGATCTAGGAAGGATTGCTATTCAGAGGCAATCAACTGTGTATTCTGAAATGCTCCATGAGGGAGAATCTACTAAAGGAGAAACACAGTGGAGGATTGGCCGGACATTTCAGTCATGACAAA
>ML804261.1:129242-146598 GCA_009831015.1 Picea engelmannii | reverse complement strand
GAAGCTCGTGGATAGAATATGTGATCTAGGAAGGATTGCTATTCAGAGGCAATCAACTGTGTATTCTGAAATGCTCCATGAGGGAGAATCTACTAAAGGAGAAACACAGTGGAGGATTGGCCGGACATTTCAGTCATGACAAAACATTCACGAAGCTAAGCGAATCATACTTTTGGCCAGGGATGCGATCAGAGGTCAAGAGATTTGTAGATAGGTGTAGAATTTGCCTGCATTCAAAGGGAAGGAAGTAGAATTTCGGGCTCTATCAACCATTGCCCATACCAGAAAGGCCATGGGATGAAATTAGCATGGATTTTGTATTGGGGTTGCCTAGAACACAAAGAGGTGTTGATTCAATCTTTGTGGTGGTGGATATATTTTCCAAGATGGCACACTTCATTCCATGTCAGAAGACCAGTGACACAACTCACATTGCTTATCTGTTTTTCAAAGAGGTCATTCGACTTCATGGGTTGCCGAGAAGCATAGTTTCGGATCGAGACACGAAATTCATAGGGCATTTTTGGAGGACCTTATGGAAGAAGCTGGGAACTAACATGGCATTTAGTTCATCTTATCATCCGCAGATGGATGGATAGACAAAATTAGTAAACAAAATTCTAGGAGACTTACTGAGAGGCTTGGTGACAGAGAATCACAGCCAGTGGGACCATATATTACTGCAGACAGAGTTTGCATACAATGACTCAGTGAATCGGAGCACAGGGCAGAGTCCATTTTAGGTTGTTTATGGCATGCAGCCGAGAGGAGTTCTAAGTTGAGGAATTCAGAACAGACTGTGACTTGGAGCACTAGTGCAGAATATTTCGCAGAGGCGATGAAGGAACTTCACAGCTGGGTGAAGGAGCGATTGCTAGAATCAAGTCAGGAGTACAAGCGCATAGTAGATCAACATAAAATACAACTTCAGTTTGAGGTTGGTGATCTGATTCTGGCACATTTGAGAAAAGAAAGGTTCCCGAGAGGAACATATAATAAGTTAAAGATGAAGAAAATCGGGCCATGTAGGGTCTTGAAGAAATTTGGGGTGAATGCTTACGAGATTGAACTACCCGATGGGATTGAAATTTCTCTGATATTCAATATCTCGGATTTGTACTCATATAGAGATGGGGAAGTAGGAGCTGGAGTTGAGCAACCAGTAATCCAGTGGAAAAAGCAGATGCCAGTGGCAGAAAAGCCGCAACTGTAGTGCATACTGGACAAGAGAGTGAGCAAAAGGACCAGGCGAAAGGAATACTTTGAGTATCTAGTCAAGTGGAAGAATAATCTAGTTGAAGATGCCAGCTGGGAGACTGAAGAAGAAATACAGAGGCATGGGCACACAGTGCAGGAGCTCATGGATAGGAGCCCATGAAAATTTTCAAGCGAGGGAGTATGATGCAGGAGCATCGCCTACATCAAGCAGGCCAACGGGAAAGCAGAGGATAGTTGGACAAGTGCCAACACAAATTTTGAAATTCACCTTGAAATTGTTGTGCGAACATAAATGTGTCAATTTAATGAAGCACACTTGTATATTGTAAATGGAACTTGAGCAGATTGCTCTCGTCCTTAGTAGGCAGATGGCATTTAAGATAGTTAATGCAGGTAGATAGAATTTTAATTCTAGATTAGACTGCTTGAGAGCGCAAGAGGGAAATTAGATATAGACACCCTCATTGTGTATTGTAACATAGATAGAAGCAGAAGCAGAGCAAGAGCATGTAGAGTACTGTGTAAGAACACCCATGCACAGACATTTGAATTAATAGAAAGAATTGGTTCAAATTCATGGTTTGTGTTGTTCTCTGTGTATTGATGTTATGCTCATGAATGTTTTCTTCCTGTTATACATTTTCTTTATGTGTTGTGTATATGATTTCATGTATGAATTGAAGTCTGAAGGGAAGAGGGAATGATTTTCAATCGTTTCTCTATCTGAGTAAGAATCCCTGCAAGGAGTGAAGTTGAAGTGCCTACAAGGAGTGCATCGATAAGAATTCAGGGTTGTGTCTCTGAAGCTCAGATAGTTTTACCTTTGTTCTCATTTCCCAAAGGTGCATTTGGGCACAGGGGTCGTCCAAGGAGTGTCCAGACTGAGTGAAGTTCAAGGTTGCGAACCTGAGAGAAGAGATGAAGGACTGCTGCTGCAGGTGTGCGCAGAGTCGAATTATTCAAGCACTTGAGAGTGTTTGCCGATTTCTGCAAAGAGTGCAAGCAAGAGATTTCTTTATGAAGAAGTTGAATCTGTGGGAAAATCTCAAGAAGTATAGGACCTTCGAGTAATCATCCAAGGGAAGCACAGGGAATTGTGCTTGGAATGTTCAAGTAATCGTCGTAAGTTTGTAGGCAGGTGAACCAGTCTTCATAGAGGAAACTAGGTTCGTCTCATAGGAATCGTCAAGAGGAGCGGACAGACGGAGTTATCCAAGAAGAATCCGCGAATCTCCATGGGCCATTAGATCTAGCAGAGGTGCAGGGGAGATACAACAGAGTATTTCAGTGGTTCAAAACTCAGGAGGGGCAGAGTCGTTGATCCAAGTCAGCCAGGGCCATCAGATCTACTCGTGGATTCACACATCGGGGTTTCATGTGTAGAAGCTCCGTAAATTTGCAACATAAATTGCGATATTGTGATACGCGATATCCCGATGAAGATAGAGTAGTGTGGGGCACAAGGGTCAGAGTGGGAGACAGGTGGCATGAGTTATCGAGATTTCGCAGCGAGAAATGATGAATTATATGCATTAGGATTCGCGATCCTGCAAACTCCGAAATACCGATGGAGTGAAGGACCGTTGAATAGTCATCTTGCACGCATGTCAGGATTTCGATATATCGGGACTCGGGAGTCGAAGAACCGAGTTGCTCAAAATCACGAGTACCGAAATCGTGATAGAGGAAGTCCCGAAAGAGAAGGAAAGGGTCAACACTGACTTGTGTCGGGTCTCGGGGATTCAAGAACTGAACGCTAGACCTTTGGCTTAGCAAAATCACGAAGTCTGATCTCCCGATTCATAAATAAGGGGGATCCCACGAGAGTTACTGTGGGTGTAGATTTCTTGATAGGGATATAGAAGAACCTTAGAGTTCTTCGGGCCAGTAGGGAAGAGAAGATCCTGTGAGTCAACGTGGACCTTCCGGCCTGCGGATGTGATGGGAGGGCATCCGAAATCAAGTTATATCAATCATGTGTTACCCTCCTTGAGCACATTAAACAAAAAAGAGGTACTCGTCAATCTGGATGGGGGGGAAATTGAAGGAAGCAAGCCAAACAATTTTTTAGAACTTCACTAGTAACCCTATAGTCTCCCTTGAGCACGACATTTTATCTTTGTGCACATTTCAATCTAATGAACCTCTGCACTGAACCAATTCTTTGAGTTTCCTTACTCCTTTGGGTAACCCAACGTAAGTCACAGTATCCATTTCATTATCAAGTTTTGGTCCCTGTCAAGTTTCTGTTGTCATGCCTCAATGTTCAAGGGAATTATTTGCCTCGAGAGTCAACCATCACAAATATCATGTTTCAATACCTGTGTCAGCTCATGTTCATTTGATCCACCAATTACATCTCTGTGTTCTTTTTGTGTCATTTATGGGGGATACATCGAGGCCCTTCTTCAACGAGTCTATTCCTGTCGACTTCAACACATTATCCAGGAGCTAGACATAGAAACTAGTTAGTACTATGGGACCTGCATGCCTCAATGGGAGGCATCCTCACATCCGATAATAGGTTTACATCATTGACCTATGACCGGATGATTCCATGGATTTTGGAATTCAGTTGATCTATTCACATTTGCTCGAATTTACTAGGGTACCTTGGAAATCATTGACATCAATGGTGATTTCCCTCATTCTTGTTAACGATTTACATCATTGACTGGTAATCAAGTGGTTTATTCCATGTTGGACATCATGACATCTATTCACATGGTTAGATTCGTACTGCATCAAGATTGGTAAGAAGACCCTGGGTTGAGTCATTCACTCTGATATATACTTTACGAAAGTTGCGGCGAAGCTTCTCTTGAATATTGACACATATACTATCACATAGATCCACTTTGTATTGGTCCATGGGTATGTCTTGTTATCTCGTATATCCACAGTGTATTTTTTCTTGGCTACGATTAGTTCATGTCATGGAAGTATATATCCATGTTGTATGTTTAGTGGCTATACCTTTTAGTCAATATAATTAGGGATCTGCAATGTATTCTATGGAGGCCATACCTAAAAAATTCTTTATCACCCAAGCATAAGTATGCCTTCCTTGGGTTTGAAACATGTCATAATATTTGTTTGATGGTTGTGTGCATCTTTTTCTAGCCTCTCTGTGTCCATACCCTTGGTTGAAAAAGTCTACAAAGTACTTTAGTCATCATTGTCTTCTGACTTCGCACTTTGGGGGGCAATCTGTTACACATCAAAATTACTCACTTCAATAGTGTCACAAGTGTCTTCATTACAAGTGTTGTAAGTTTCTCATCTTGTCCGCAAGTTGCGCATATTGACCACAAGTGTTGCAAACATCATACTTCCATATTCCCTATGTTGTGCCTCTAACGACATCATAATAACACTTAGGACAACTCAAAGACTAGTTTTGAAGAGGAGAAATCACTTGACAAGGAGTACAAGCCTTTTTCCACTGAAAAAACTACTTAAAAATGAATTTTGGAAGGCAACACTCCCCTGCCCACTATCACGGAGCGTTGGCACTCCCTAGCCTTCTTTGGGGGAGCGTTGAAATGGTATGTGCACCCTTTTGGTGGAGCGCTACCCTTCCCGAGCGAATTTTGGTTTGTTGAGATAAATCAGGGAAGAATCCCCTCAATCTCTTAAGTGGGTTGGATTCAAATATGAGTTCAAGGCATGATCTTACGGAAGATCCACAACTAAAGGAGAGGAATACTCAACTTATCCCAAATATCTCTCAAGTGGTTGGGTCTCTCTAAGATTATATAAGGAGGCCTTCTCATCGTGAACGGTACATGAAAATATTGGAGGTATGAAACCTATGATCTCATAGGCAACATACAGTACATACATGGATAAAGAGATAGAGATACCAAACTTATGATCTCATGAGTGGTATTGAGATATATGAGATTGAGAATTACAACAAACTTATGATCCCATAAGTGAGATTCCATTGAACCATAATAAATGTCGATTACTCGAGAAAAGGGGTTGGATAAGGAGAGATGGAAGAAGTTGTTGCACCCTCATTAGAGGATTGTAAGTATTCTTCATTTTTTCTCATTAATAAACATACATGCTTGGCCTATTTCTTTCAAGTTTATGTTTGTTCCACATGAAATTGTCTTCAGTTGATAGATCTATATTTGAGCTAATATCGGTAGATTAGAAAGCTTGTTGTATCTTTGTTTGTTCTACAGGACCTATCGAGGAGCTTGGGATTGAAGCTCAACATGGAATTTGCAATGACAAACACCATTTAAAAAGGTACACTTTTCTTCGCGCTCTTCATTCATTAGCTTAATTAGATCTAAAAGAATGTGAGTGACCAATGATAGAACCTTTTCTGTATTACTTTAGGGGTCTAGATACCAAGAGGGAATCTTCTTGCCCACAAGAGGATTCACTTGTAACAAGAATCTCTTCACATATTCCATGCTCTTCTGACACCTTCTCTAACTCTAACACCTTCACACATTCAAGGAAGTGTAAACAAAGTTGCCGATAGACTAGCCAATGCAGGGGTTGACTCGATTCAAAAGATCATTCTCCATGATTCCAACTAATCCCAAATCTCACCCCTTTCACTCCATTGTGAGGAGACTTCCCACCTGGTTGGCCCCAATATGGATGGGGTGCCACCTTTGTCTACTATGAATTTCTTCCATGTCAGGAACGATAAGAAGCTCAGGAGATAGGGAAACCATAAGCGTCAACGCAGAAGGTCATCAATAGATAGATGATTTTGGGACCTTGGAAACAGGGAGCCAGGGGCATGAAGGATGTTGTTTCCCAAAGGCATGAAGTATCAAAAAGAGAGAGTGGATCTCGACTCTTGGTGCTAAATGATATTTGGACCATCGATCTGGTATGTTTGATCTGACGCGAGAAAATTCTGGGAACTCCACTATCAGGATTCAGAAGCATGAATGCAACTATTTCCCAAAGTCATGAAATCGCAAAAAGCGAGAACATATCTGGACCGTTGGTACTAGAATATATCTATACCATCAATTGTTTCCCATTGATCTGATGCGAGAAAATTTAGGGAACTCGACTATCGGGAGTCCGAAGCAAGAACACAACTATTCTCAAAAGTCACAAAATCATGAAATGCAAAAGCACGAAAAAGCAAGAACATATATGGATCATTGGAGATCAAGGAGATGTGGACCATCGATTTGGTCCCATTAAACTGAAGCAAGAAGACTTCGGGAAGCCAGCTATCGGTATTTCGTAGCATGGAAGGAGTTGTTGGCCAAAGTCATGAAGTTACGAAAAGCGAAATGTGTGAGAATATGGACCATCCTTGTGGACCCGAAGGACTGACTAATGAAATTTTTGTATAAGAAGATAGGATGCAATACTTTTTTGTAAGCTTTCAGTTGGAAATAATATAAGGATACAAAAAAAAACATTTAAATGGGTTTATTTTATTATGTTCGGGAGAAAATTATAGAGGGGTGAGCTATACACTGAACTTGTGTATTGTTACTAATCGTAAGGGACACAATTACAATGGGGTGATCTACACACTGAACCTATGCATTTTTACTGATGGTAAAGAGAAAAATTACAGATGCCATGGCTAGGAGACACCTTCTTTTAGAGTGAACAAGAACATTAACTCCTTCGTCAACTCAATCTCAGGTTGTTTTTCATATTCRAGCTTCAATTTATACTATTTTCCTTCCCTTTTTCTCTCTTCATCTCCCTTCCCCTTTTCCTCTTCGTTACTTCTCTCATTAGTTTTAATGAGTTTCTATTGGAAGKAAAACAATCACAACTTTTTTTTCACCTTMCCATTATGCGAGAAAACTAAAGTAAATGAAATAAAACAAAAACATGTTTATTTACAACATTTACAAACATTTTCTGAGATCCAATTYGGATAAGGTGTCCAAGTGGTAGTGCATTCATGATCCCAATATAAAMTTAGTGGTAGGTGACCAAATAWTCACTTAAGTAGTGCAAGCACCCTCATCAATATGGAATAGAAAGGTGTGCAAGGATACCTCATCCATATGCATCTGTTATCACCATCCCAAGCTGTAAATCCTCCAAATATGTCGGAACCCCTAATAAATAACATATGAAAATGTGCAATAATATCCCCTTATGTGAATAAGTTTCTCAAGAAATGGAATGCTCAAGTGGAACCTGCCAAGTCATCATGCCCAAGCTCCAAAGTTCAACCAACTTCAATAAATGTGAAAGTAAACTCCTCCAAGAAGCACATCATGCTTCAATAGTTTATGGAATCACAATAGGTCAAGATATATGCAAGAGACAAAGCACACAATATTTGGAGACTAAGAGGATTCTTGCAAAGTATTTGACAAAAATTTTAGAGGTGGAAATGTCAAGGGTTAAAATGTCCAATTTTTACATCTATTGGAGGCCTCACAAAAATTAAATTTAAATATCAACCATTGAAAAATTAGGTAAAACCCCCCAATTTCTATGTGAATTCATGCTCATAAATATTTCTATGTAAATTACTAGCAGTAAATCGATGAAATGATAATGAAATGTGGTCTAGGGTGGTTGTATTGACATTTAGAGTGTCAATATTGGCTAAAATGATAGTTGTAGAGGTGGCCATGGAGAAATTTGAGGAAATTTGGGAGAATCCTTATTTTTTTTAGCAATTCATGCCAAATTATGCTCAAAACCGATCATATTGTAATTTAATGGTGGAAATTAGTAATCGATGGGCTGTTATAAGCTTAACTAGAGCTTTCATGGCAGCTCGTGGAGAAATTTCATAATTAGGCATTTTTAAAATTTAGAAATTTTTGGAAAAGAATGGAAAATTGCATACATGGTGATGTGGAAGTGGTGACATGGATTTATACCATGGTAGGTCCATTGTGGAAAGGTTTTATGCAACGATGGAAATATCGAGGATATGTAGTGCACGACATGACTGTTAGGTTCCTACTCTAACCCCCTTAAATACTTTAGTAATGTATGAGACTAACTTCCTTGAATAAGTCCCATTAAATAGTTAGTTAATATTCACTCATTGTATTAAACTTTATTTTTTAGTAATGAATCCTAAATTAGGTTTTTATCTCTCATTATAAGGGGGTTATGTATTGTTTTGGTAAGAATTGATATTTTATTTTCAAACATTTCTCTTGGAGGTTGCCTCTAGATTTTAACTATGTACAATTAATTACTGAAACTAGATTCTTTAGAGCTGCACCTCTAATCTTTTTATTTATCTTGTATCTTTATTGTTTACAATACAATATTTATAGAATCACCCTAATGAGTTGAAATATTTAGTCAATAACCCTAATTTATTAATCATGATGAAAATCATGTGCCTAATAGATGCAAAAAGAACCAATTTGACCCAAACACTAGATTAGATTGTGCAAAGTATAACACATACTCAACATTGCCCTCTTGAATATAACTCTTTATTTTTAGCTAGCTTTTTTATTGTATTCTTGAGTTAGATTGGAGTCTTGGTGTCTTACAAATTGATTTCATATCCCTATTTGAAATCTTGAGGTGTTACATTGAATTCAATATATCCGACCAATATTTGAAATTTACTTGAATAATTATATTCAATACAAGTACTTGGTTATTGAGACAAAAGAACACAATGTAATTCCATGTTCCAAATGCTTTGTCAATTTAACCAATATCATGGTGATCAATAGTGTCAAGTTAACAATAACTTAAATTATATTTTAATATTTAAAAAAAAAACATACAAATATGTAAAATGTATTTTCAAATTAAACTAAAATATTATATTAACAGTATTTATATTCTCTTCCTCTGAAAACTAAAACGACACTTAAATATATATAAACATGCAAACATTAAAAAGAGATACGCCCATTCTTTTGAATTGGTATAAATGAACAAGCATCTATCTAAAACTAATGGAAAATGGTGTGGACCATATCGATGTTATGTCATCCATAGTTAACACAAGAATTTAAAAATCATTGTTGTGGAATCTCTTCACATATTCCATGCTCTACTCATAACTTATCTAACTCTAACCCATTCACACATTCGACGAAGTGCAAACAAAGTTGGAGACAAACTAGGCAATGGAGAGAAATCACGAAATCACAAAAAGCAAGAAGAGATGTGGAATGTTGGTACTAGAATAGATCTGGAGTGTCGACCTGGTCCCATTTATCTGAAGCGAGAAAATTTCACGAACTCGACTATTGTGAGTTTGAAGCATGAAGGCAACTATTTTCCAAAGTCGTGAAATCGAGAAAAGAGAGAACTCATTGGGACCGTTGGTACTAGAAGAGATCTGGATTGTCGATTTGGTTCCATTGATCAGATGCAAGAAATTTTTGGGAATTCGACTATCGGGAGTCCGAAGCAAGAAGGCAACTATTCTCCAAAGTGACAAAATCGCAAAATGCAAAAGAACGAAAAGCGAGAATAGATCTGGACCTTTGGAGATTAAGAAGATGTGGACAGTCGATTTGGTCCCATTAATTTGACACAAGAAGACTTCGAGAACCCAACTATCGGTAGTCCGTAGCATGGAGGGAGTTGTCAGCCCAATTCACAAAGTCGTAAAATGAGAGAGAATATGGATCGTCCTTCTCGTCCCGAAGTACTCGTTGATGGCATTTTTGTGTAAGAAGATAGGATATAGGAAGTTTTTGTAATCTTTTAGTTGGAATTAATATAAGGATCCAAAAAAAAAACATTTAAATGGGTTTATTTTATGTTCAAGAGAAAATTACAAAGGGGTGAGTTAGACACTCAACCTGTGTATTGTTACTAATTGTAAGGGGGGAAATTACAAAGGGGTGATCTATACACTGAACCTGTGTATTTTTGCTAATGGTAAAGAGAAAAATTACAGATGCCATGGCTAGGAGACACCTTCTCTTAGAGTGAACATGCACATTAACTCCTTCGTCCACTCAATCTCAAGTTGTTTTTCATCTTTGAGCTTCAATTTCTACTATTTTACTTCCCTCTTTTTCATTTCATATCCCTTATCCTTGTCCTCTCCGTTGCTTCTCTCATTACTTTTAATGGGTTTCTCTTGGAAGGACAACCATCACAACTCTTTTTTTCACCTTCTCATTATGCGAGAAGACCAAAGTAAATGAAATAAAAAAAAAAACATGTTTATTTATAACATTTACAAACATTTTCCAAGATCGAATTCCGATAAGGTGTCCAAGTGGTAGTGCATTCATGATCCCAAAATAGACTTAGTGGTGGATGACCAAATATACACTTAAGTAGTGAAAGCACCCTCATCAATATGGAATAGAAAGTTGTGAAAGGATACCTCATCCATATGCATATGCTATCACCATCCCAAGATGTAAATCCTCCAAATATGTGGGAACCCCTAATAAATAACATATGAACATGTGGAATAATATCCCCTTATGTGAATAGGTTCCTCAAGAAATGGAACGCTCAAGTGGAACATGCCAAGTCATCATACCCAAGCTCCAAAATGCAACCAACCTCAATAAATGTGCAAGTAAACTCCTCCAAGAAACACATGTGGCTTCAATAGTGTATGGAATCACAATAGGTCAAGATATACGCCAGAGATAGAGAACACAATATTTGGAGACTAAGAGGATTCTTGCAAAGTATTTGACAAAAATTTCGGAGGTGGAAATGTGAAGGGTTAAAATGTCCAATTTTTACCTCTATTACAYGCGTGACAAAAATTAAATTTAAATATCAACCATTGAAAAATTGGGTAAAAATCCCCAATTTCTATATGAATTCATGCTCATAAATATTTYTGGTTAAATTAATAGTAGTAAATAGATGAAATCATAATGAAATGTGGTCTAGGGTGGTTGTATTGACAATTAGAGTGTCAATATTGGCTAAAATGATAGTTGTAAAGGTGGCCATGGAGAAATTTGAGGAAATTTGAGGAAATTCTCAATTTTTTGAGCAATTCATGCCAAATTATGCTAAAGTCAATCATAATGTAATTTAATGGTGGAAATTAACAATGAATGGGCTTATATAAGATTAACTGGAGCTTTCATGGCATCTCGTGGAGAAATTTCAAAATTAGGGATTTTTTAAAATTTAGAAATTTTTGGAAAAGAATGGAAAATTCCATACATGGTGATGTGGAAGTGGTGACATGGATTTCTACCATGGTAGGTCCATTGTGGATGGGTGTTAGTAAAGCATTGCAAGCTCCACAATATGTAGTGCACTGCATGATTGTTAGGTTCTTACTCTAACCCCCTTAAATACTATAATAATATATAAAACTAACTTCCTTGAATAAGACCCATTAAACACTTGGTTAATATGCACTCATTGTATTAAACTTTTATTTTTAGTAATGAATTATTTGGTTGCCCCTCATTATAAGGGGGTTATGTATTGTGTTGCTAAGAATTGTTATTTTATTTTCAAACATTTCTCTTGGAGGTTGGGTCTAGATTTTAACAATGTACAATTAATTACTGAAAATAGATTGTGTAGAATTAATTACTAAAAATAGATCTCTAATCTTTTTATTTATCTTGTATCTTTATTGTTTACAATACAATATTCATAGGATCACCCTAATGAGTTGAAATAGTTAGTCAATAATCCTAATTTATTAATCATGACTAAAACAATGGGCCTAATAGATGCAAAAACAACCAAATTGACCCAAACACTAGATTAAGTTATGCAAAGACTAACACATACTCAACATTGCCCTCTTAAATATAACTCTTTAATTTTAGCAAGATTTTTTTATTGTATTCTTAAATTAGATTGGAGTCTTGGTCTCTTACAAATTGATATCATATCCCAATTGGAAATCTTGATGTGTTACATTGAATTCAATATATCCTACCAATCTTTGAAATTTACTCATACAAGTACTTGGTTATTGAGACAAAAAATCACAATGTAATTTCATGTTCCAAATGCTTTGTTAATTTAACCAATATCATATTGACCAATAGAGTCAAGTTAACAATAACTTAAATCAGATTTTAATATTAAAAAAAATAAATATGTAAAATGTATTTTCAAATTAAACTAAAAATTTATATTAAGAGTATTTATATTCTCTTCCTCTGAAAACTAAAACAACACTTAAATCTAAATAAACAAGCTAACATTAAAAACATATAAGCCCATCCTTTTGAATTGGTATAAGTGAACAAGCATCCGTCTAATGGAAAATCGTGTAGAACATATCAATGTTATATCACCCATAGTTAACACAAGAATTTAAAAATTATTGTTGTGGAATCTCTACTGATGCTTCCTCTGAAAACTAAAACAACACTTAAATCTAAATAAACATGCTAACATTAAAAACAGATACGCCCATCATTTTGAAAAATGGTGTAGACCATATCAATGCGGCCGGTGAAGACTTCTTTATTTCTGATGTCAAGTTGTTGCGTAAAACAGACAATAGTTCCTGCGAGATATCAGCACTTTCATCCAAAATCGCGGTCATTATAGTTTGCATGGAAGCGTATACATCTTCAGAATAAGGATTATGATAAACAGCCGAAAAGAAATATTCGAACATCTCAATGATGAGGTCGATCAGTCCAAGGTCAAACATTTTTACGCACGAAGTGACATATGCAACAGTTTTTAGAATGGAAACCGTAACTGCAAAGGAAGGACTGTCCATCTTCCCAAGATCTCTAAAACTTTTGACCGATATATCTTTCAATGGACCTGGAGCTTCACTTCATCGTGTCGGTTTCTCATGAGCTTTGGGTTTACCATGGACGCATTGCATTGAGAATTGATTCAGAAGGTGATTGATTCACCATGGATAAATAGGCCCGAATCATCCCATGGATGGAGCGAGGTGGATTTGCCAGTTTCTGTCCGGCGGCAAAAAGCCTACGCTCGAACTCTGTTTCATTCAGATTGCCCATTTCGTTCTCAAAACCACTTCACTAGAATATCGATGCAGAGTGAATGAGAAGAATGGAGCCACCAGGGTAGAAGAAAGAAGCGACTACCACTTCACTGGAATGTCGAGATGCACATAATGAATAAGTAGGGTAGATATTTAACTGTTTAATGAAGCCGCTAGGTTTGAAGAAGCCGACTAGGGAAAATATTTAACGGGCTATACATATACCCTAATTAATGAAGTTATTAGGTGTGAAGAAGTTATTTAGTTAAACATTTAACAGGTTTTAATAACAATAATAATAACCTATTTAACCAGCTATAAATATATATACACTTATAAATATATATACACTAATTAATACTTATAAATATATATACACTAATTAATAATTAATGAAGTTTTTAGGTTTGAAGAAGTTATTTGAGCAAACCTTTAACAAGTTTTAATAATAATAATAATAACCTATTAATAATAGCACATTAAAAATTGATGTAAAAGACCCTTTATGGACTCGGAGTGTTTATCAATTTAGTTTTGAGGTTACTATATTTATAAAATAACTCCAAATCTTTGTAATTACATGTCCACACTAATGAAATAATTGACATCACCTAAACAACAATCTTTGTAATTACATGTCTACACTAATGAAGTAATTTAGCACTTCACTCCATCAACAACAAAAATGATAAAATTGTTGGGCAGAGGGGGTCTCATACACCAATTTGGCTTATATATATCCTTGAAATAACTTCCCCTGTTTTGGAGGATGGTACTCCACCATCCTCCTGAAACCACTCATGCTAAATCCAATTGACAAAATAATATATATATTTATATATGGTTGGTTGATTTTGACCAAATGTCTATATATATTGGAGATTTTTTCAAAAATAAGTGGTACACATGAGCTTTTAACATCTAACGTTTTGATTTTTTTTTAGAAAAAAAGTATTATAAATTACTATCTATGAGAGGATATATGAAGTTTTAATGGAAAATGTTTTTTATTTTTATTTTTCGGGAAAGTGGCTAAAACCTAACACAACTTAGTTGTTAACTATTTGTGAGAAAAATCATGATTACCTATTGTGTAAGACTGTTGGTTCAATCATTACCCTTGTTTAATGAACACAATGTCACCTGAAATGATCAACTTGTTAGACTTTTTCCCCTGCTTGATGTCTCTCCCTCTTGGGAAATTAAGGTATTCCATTATGTTTGAGGAAGACAAACTCTTATCCAAGAACTTTTAACAATTTTTTTTCTTCAGAATTGTTAGTTTCACCTTCCCATTGTGCCAAAATACCAAAATAAATGAAATAAAACAAAAACATGTTTATTTACAACATTTACAAACATTTTCCAATATCCAATTTCAATCACACCTCCTAATTTAAAGAGTTTTGGTCCCCAAAAGCTAGACCATTAAGGACATAGAAGCACAAAGCTTCCATTTTCCTCTGCATATACACCATTCCATTATTGATGAAGGTGGCTTGTTCCTTCTTATCTTCCCTTGTTTTTCTATTAGAGTTGTTCTCTCTCTATATTGATGTGGTTTGATGAGGTATGTGTTGACACCCTTGACCAAGCCGTACTTCTTTTCTCTCTTGGAGAAGGTAGCATCCCTATCCCACAAGTAGGGGCTACCCAACATCACTCCGCAGGTGTCCAATGGCACAACTTCACATTCTAACTCATCAACATAGATAACACTAATGGCAAACTTTATTTGATATCTTTGAGTGATTATCATAATAGTTTTCCCTTGCAACAAGTGAGTTTGGATGCACTAGATCATAGCTTTGTAGACCAAGCTCATCAACTAATGTTTAAGAAACCAGATAACACTGAGAACCACTATCGAACAAGGTATTTACCTTCATGTTCTTCACTTGAAATTTGATTTAGAATAGCACATGCTTGTATTCTCTCTCCCTTAGATGTTGCAATGTGGTGAAAACTATGACTTCATCTAGATCAAAGGTGATTTCTATTTCATCTTCTTTTGTCTCGATGTCTTCCTTTTCTTTCCACTTGGACTTTATCCACTTTGGACATAATTATGCATGAATTTTTGAGCACTTCTCTTCCATGTGTCCATCTACATTGCAATGTTTGCAATGTCTATCACAATCCCTCCTTTTCTTGGTTGTGGTTTCTATCTTCTTGTCTCTTTTCTTATCCGGTTCTTCTTGTCCTATGTGATGTTTTCTTTTCCTAGAGTCCAAATCAATGTAGAGAGCCTCGTTTATGATTTTTACACCATGAAGTTGCAACTATATTTGGATATGGATAAACATTCCTCCAAGGTACTTGATCACCACCCTTGGTTCTTCAAGAGAAAAAGCCCCGTGAAATCACAAGTGTGCGCTTGCACTCATTGTCCTTTTTCTTTCCAAATATAATAACAATTACTGAGTTTTTCCTCTTCATTACCTATGGTATAGAATTGTGACTTTAGTAATTCCTTGAAGTCCTCCCATTTCATCATCATGGGATTGTTTCCTATCCTTAGTGCATCCACACAAATCTCCCACCATAACAGACCATGTCTAGTCATCTTCAAATGGGGAAATGACATATTTTGTGTTTCTTGGATTTGATAAAGATCAAAGTAAACATCCAATTGTTTCAACCAACTATCCAAGGCTTCTGCATTAGTTTTTCCATTATTTCTATCTCCACTTCAAATTTGAATGTAACACTAGAATATGAAGAAATGTTTTTGTCATTAAAAGAGTTTCCAAGACTCTCACCTTTCGAACCTTCAATGAAAACCTTGTGTTTTCCATGCTCATTGTTTGTTGAGTGTGATCCCTTACCCTTCATACTAGAAATTGTGTCACCAACTCTATCAATGTAGCAATGATTTTCTCTAGTGAATCCAATTTCACTTGTAGGTCTTCCCTATAACTTTCTTCATGACGATTCCATGCCATTGATGGTGCTTTGATTCTTTGTATTCCTGGTAGAAATAATTCTCCATTATTTTGGTACTCGATATGAGTGTTTACAATTCAGGTGTTCTCCAAATCTTCAAAATTTACTCTCATACAATATTGTCCCTAAAGGGTAGTCCTATGGCTTGTCCATCTCACAAACAGAGATATTTCCATAGAATAAAACAATTATAGACTCATCTCTTTGTATTATCAAAAGTTATTAAATAATAAGGCCACAAGTTGAGTCGTAAACAAATGAGTTAGAAAGATGTAGCAAGTCACAGGTAATGCAAGTTGACCAAGTCAAAGAGATCCAATTCGAATTTACCCAAATGAGGTTTAGCTAAATCGGGTCGAGCAAGGGATGTTTGTCGGTGGAATGAGAAAGGGATCTTGAAAAAAAATATTGGAGCTGAGTAACCTCATCGAACAAGTTGACCAAACTATCCAAACAACTATATAGAGGGTGATTTACTCTTCAACAACCAATACACTCACTAGGGTTAATTTAACACTCCAAGACAATTTTAAAATGTTTGGGGAAATATTTTGAAACCCCACAATCAATAAAAATGTCCAACAATGATAAATTACATGCATGGATAGTACATGATGAAAATTTAATTCAACAACATATGCATACAAAACTGAAACTCATAACAAAAAGAACGAGAGAAGAAAGTGCATTAATTCACACATATCAACATTTAAATGGGTTCATTTTATTATGTTATGGAGAAAATTACAAAGGGGTGAGCTATACACGGAGCCTATGTATTGTTACTAATCGTAAGGGAGAATATCAACCTCATGCTATTTTTCATCTTCGAGCTTAAATTTCTACTATTTTCCTTCCCTCTTTCTCCTTGCATCTACCTTCCCCTTGTCCTGTTCATTGATTCTCTCATTAATTTTAATGGGTTTCTCTTGGAAGGACAACAATCACAACTCTTTTTTTCACCTTCCCATTATGCGAGAAGACTAACTTAAATGAAATAAAACAAAAACATGTTTATTTACAACATTTACAAACATTTTCCAAAATCCAATTCGGATAAGGTATCCAAGTGGTAGTGCATTCATGATGTCAATATAGACTTAGTGGTGGATGACCAAATATTCACTTAACTAGTGTAAGCACCCTCATCAATATGGAATAGAAAGGTGTGCAAGGATACCTCATCCATATTCATGTGCTATCACCATCCTAACGTGTAAATCTTCCAAATATGTTGGAACCTCTAATAAATAACATATGAACATGTGAAAAAATATCCCTTTATGTGAATAGGTTCCTCAAGAAATTGAA
>ML804261.1:106562-118860 GCA_009831015.1 Picea engelmannii | reverse complement strand
AGTTATTGGATAATAATGCTTCATTGATATAGCACTTGGATTATATGGTTAAAAGGGATTAAATTGCTTTATTATTGTTTCACCCCCCCTCTCAGTAATCCAACAGTAAACTCCTCCAAGAGGCATATGTGGCTTCAATAGTGTATGGAATCACAATAGGTCGAGATATATGCTAGAGACAAAGCACACAATATTTGGAGACTCACAAGATTCTTGCAAACTATTTGAAAACAAATTCTGAGGTGGAAATGTCAAGGGTTCAAATGTCCATTTTTTACTTCTATTAGAGGCCTAACAAAAATTAAATCTAAATATCAACCATTGAAAAATTGGGTAAACCCCCCCAATTTCTATGTGAATTCATGCTCAAAAATATTTCTGGGTAAATTAATAATAGTAAATAAATGAAATCATAATGAAATGTGGTATAGGGTGGTTGTATTGACAATTAGAGAGTCCATATTGGCTAAAATGACAGTTGAAGAGGTGGCCATGGAGAAATTTGGGGGAATCCTCAATTTTTTGAGCAACCCATGACAAATTATGCTCAAAACCGATAATAATGTAAGTTAATGGGGGAAATTAGTAATCAATGGGCTTTTATAATATTAACTGGAGATTTCATTGCAGCTCGTGGAGAAATTTCAAAATTAGTCATTTTTAAAGTTTAGAAATTTTTGGAAAAGAATGGAAAATTCCATACCTGGTGATGTGAAAGTGGTGACATGGATTTCTACAGTGGTAGGTCCATTATGGAAGGGTGTTAGGCAACGATGTCAAGATCAGGGATATTTAGTGCACCGCATGACTATTAGGTTCCTAGTCTAATCCCCTTAAATACTATAATAATGTATGAGACTAACTTCCTTGAATAAGGCCCATTAAATAGTTATTCACTCATTGTATTAAAAATTCATTTTTAGAAATCAATCCTAAATTAGTTGGTTGTCCCTCATTATAAGGGGGTTATGTATTGTTTTGGTAAGAACTGTTATTTTATTTTCAAACATTTCTCTTGGAGGTTGCATCTAGATTTTAACCATGTACAATTAATTACTGAAAATAGATTCTTTAGAGCCGCACCTCTAATATTTTTATTTATCTTGTATCTTTATTGTTTACAATACAATATTTATAGGATCATGAAATATTTAGTGAATAACCCTAATTTATTAATCATGACAAAAATCATGTGAATAATAGATGCAAAAACAACCAATTTGACCCAAACACTAGATTAGGTTGTGCAAAGAATAACACATACTCAACATTGCCCTCTTGAATATAACTCTTTATTTTTAGCTATCTTTTTTATTGTATTCTTGAGTTAGATTGGAATCTTGGTCTCTTACAAATTGATATCATATACCTATTGGAAATCTTGATATGTTACATTGAATTCAATATATCCTACCAATCTTTGAAATTTACTCATAATTAGATTCAATACAAGTACTTGGCCATTGAGACAAAAAAGAACAATGTAATTCCATGTTCCAAATGATTTGTCAATTTAACCAATATCATGGTGATCAATAGTGTCAATTTAACAATAATTTAAATTATATTTTAAGATTTAAAAAAAAAAGATACAAATATGTAAAATGTATTTTCAAATTAAACTAAAAAATTATATTAAGAGTATTTATATTCTCTTCATCTAAAAACTAAAAGAACACTTAAATCTAAATAAACATGCAAACATTAAAAACAAATGCACCCATCCTTTTGAATTGGTATAAATGAACAAGCATCTATCTAAAACTAATGGAAAATGGTGTCGACCATATCAATGTTATATCATCCATAGTTAACCCAAGAATTTAAAAATTATTGTTGTGGAATCATTACACATCAAAATTACTCACTTCAATAGTGTCGCAAGTGTCATCATTACAAGTGTTGTAAGTGTCACATCTTGTCTGCAAGTGTCCCATCTTGACCAAAAGTGTCGCAAATATAATACTACCAGATTGTCTATGTCGTGCGTCTAACGACATCATAAGGACACTTAAGACACCTCAAAGACTGGTTTTGAAGTGGAGAAACCAGTTGACAAGGAGTACAAGACTTTTGCCACTGAAAAAACTACCTAAAAAGAACTTTTGGAAGACAACTCTCCCCTACCCACTGTTAGGGAGCGTCGTCGCTCACTAGCCTTCTTTGGAGGAGCGTTGAAATGATTTTTGCACCCTTTTCGGGGAGCACTACGCTTCCTGAGCAAATTTTTATTTGTTGAGATAAATGGGGGAAGAATCCCCTCAATATCTGAAGTTGGTTAGATTCGAATATGAGTTCAATGCATTATCTTAGGGAAGATCCACAATTGAAGGATAGGAATCCTCAACTTAGCCCAAGTATCTCTCAAGTGGTTTGGTCTCTCCAAGATTATATAAGGAGGCCTTCTCAGGGTGAAAGGTACATGAAAATATTGGAGGTATGAAACCTATGATCTCACAGGAAACATACTGTACATACATGGATAGAGAGATAGAGATACCAAACTTATGATCTCATGAGTGGTATTGAGATATATGGATATTGAGAATTACACTAAACTTATGATCCCATAAGTGATATACCATTAAAGAATAATCAGTGTAGATAACTTGATCAAAGGGGTTGGACAAGGAGAGCTGGAAGAAGCTGTTGCACCTTCATCAGAGGATTGCAAGTATTCTTCATTTGTTCTCATTAATATACATACATGCTTGGCCTGTTTCTTTCAAGTTTATCTTTGTTCCACATGAAATTGTCTTCAGTAGATAGATCTCTATTTGATCTAATCTTGATAGAATAGGAAGCTTGTTGTATCTTTGTTTGTTCTACAAGACCTATCGAGGAGCTTGGGATTGAAGCTCAACTTGGACATTGCGAGGAAAAATGCCATTTAAAAAGGTACACTTTTCTTATTCCTCTTCATCCATTAGCTTAATTAGATCTAAAAGGATGTTAGTGACCAATGATAGCACCCTTTTTGTATTGGTTTTAGTGGTCTAGATATCAAGAGGGAATATGCTTTCCCACAGGAGGATTCACTTGTAACAAAAATTGTCGACTCCACTCGGTAGGGACCTTTGAATTTTTTCCTTCCTAAATCTCAATTGCATTTGCTCATTTTGATCTTATTCATAATGTGTCTTTGATTCTTATATTTGTTGATTTACCCTTCACTTCATCCCATACACTTTATATTTCTGAACTTGCTTGAATTTTTTGGTTTTTTGGGTATTTTTCTGAACTTTTTGAAGCCTAGAGCTCCCCTTACCTTGCTATAAGAGCGTTGGTGCTCCTTGTTGTATTTACACATAAAATTGGAATGCTTTGGTGCCCCTTACAATAGAGCGCTACCCTCTTTTTGTTAAATATCTTGCAGGAGTTTAGTCTCTGAATCCATTTTTTCATGTTTCCACTTGATTAGAGTTCTTGCAACCTTAGTCTATCCTTTTTTGTGTACCAAACACCTTGATATATTTGAATTCATGATCCTTTGTTTGGGTTTGTGACATATTTTTCTTCCTTACTTTGAATAACTCTTTGACTTTGAGGATTTAGAGTCAATTTGTCATTTTCTTCTCATATATCTCACTGAGTGAAATTTTTTTGTGAGATTCAAAGGTATTTTGTACTTTTAATTTTGATATTTGAATTTTTTTTCCCAATAAATTCTTGTTTTTTAATCATCCATTAGCCTTCTCGTACCTTCACTTGCAATTTCCCCAATTTTCAAGCATTTTGGGTGAGTTTTTGCATGTTTTTTGGCTATTTTTTTGAGTTTCTGGGAGCACCAACGCCCCCGTGTAGGCCATATTAGGGAGATATAACTCCCCTACAGTTATTTATGGAGCACTAAAAACACTATTTTCACCATTGTGAGGGAGCGTTGGTCTCGTTTTGAGTGAAATTATCCTCTTTTGTTCATTTTTTGCAGCATGTTTTGTAGTACTCTTTACCCAGAGTCTATTGTTTCTTTGTGAAGTTGTTAGGATTGGTTCTTTATGTTTTTTTATTATTTTCACTCTCTTTTGTCTTGATTGGAGCTTGAAACATCTTTCAAAAATGTAAAATAGCCTTCTCTAGCTGCGTTTTTGTCAAGACAGTTTTGAGTGGTTTTTCTTTCTCCCTATCGTTTCTTGGATTCTTCTCTACATTTTATTGTAATCCTTAGATTCTTGTTGGTTTTAGGATTCTTGAATGAGTTCTTGTGAGATCGAGATTCTACTTGTTTTCTTTCAGTTCTCATTGTTTTAAATGGATTCTTGCTTTTGGGTCATCAAACTAGCTTGCATTTGAAGTAGCATAATTGCATGTTTTTTTTCTTTTTTTGGGACAATGTGCATCTGTAATGATGAATGTTTTCTCATTATTGTAGCATAGATTTCATAGAAATTAAAATATTGCATATTCATATCTTTGCATAACTTTTGAGTCAGCCACAACACCATATTGTCCACGCCATTTTCCTTTTGAGTATCAACAGCTTTAAAAATCAAGCGCTAAAATAAAATTGATTAGACATTTTTACATTTTCTCGTAGAAAAACTACATTAGATTAGTTGTAGGGATTTGGAATAGGTGTGAAATATAACTTTCCAAAGCTTCAAACAAACATAGGATCTTGTGTTAGGGAGCGGTGAAATCCAATTGCTGCATTTTTTTCTGGGAAGCCCTTCTCACAGAAGGGTGAATCACGAGGTCACATTAAGACTTGCAGAGTTACTCATCCTACCTTTTCACTCTTGAAGTAGATATTGCACGTATTATGGGGGTCACTTGAAGGTATACCCACAATGATCAGTGGAATCCTTTCAAGTTGATTTCGGGCTAGATACCTTTCCCTTGCACGTGGATTGGACTGTCGATTGTTTCCCCATGGATCACTATTGTAGTTGGTAACCTTAGTGGCCTATCTCTTTAGGGTCCTTACAGAAGGCAACTATGGAGGGGCAAGTCTTCATGGTACCTGGAATCAATGTTGGCCAAACTCACTTGGGATCCTTGGAGGGTATACCCACGATTATGTGTGAGATCTTGCACCAGGGTGTAAGTTCGTTAAGCAGGTTGTCAATGTAACGTTTCCACCCGATCTATCTCAACCCCTTCTTAATTTGTTTCCATGACATTGGATTTCATCACCAACTAGTGTGCTCATTGTGAGAAGTTTTTGTTTGCTTTCTTGCTTGCTAGATTTTTAGCGTGTGTTGTTTGTTCTTCCTAGAAGAAAGTAGCTTGGAGATTTATTTTTAGGGCATCAGTTCTCAGGATGACCAATGAAGGAACCCCTTTGCCAAGGGAACCCTTTGTTTTTCATTCTTATGGAAACATTGGTCCTCCTTACATCACTACTTTGAGCCTTCTAGGTCTCACAATTGTGTTACTAGTATGGTTGTTTTCCACTCCGGTCATCTCGAATGAAAGTGATTCAGATGTAAGAACACTACCCACACATCAACCTCATGTTGAAATTTCACCTTATTCGTCTATCAAGTCTCCTTCCATTTCTCCTTCTTCACCTAGTGAAAGCTCTAAAATGAGTAGCCATCTTGATAAGAAGAAGAAGAAACGAAAAGAGAAGAAGAAGAAGAACCAGAAAGGGTCTAAGACTCCAACTACATCAAATGTAGGATCCAAACAAGCAACTACTGTTAATAGTACTGGGAGTGTTTATGTGTTCAATAACATTAACACGAAGAATATGAACTCCAAATTCCCTTGCAGTCTTTGTAAGGGTGACCACTTTCTAAGGGATTTCCCTGGTATTCCCATGGTCTCAGAACTGTGGTCCTCCACATAATCAGCCCCAGCTGGTCATGTCAGTGATACCTCATCAACTAGTGACGTTAAGGTTGGTAAGAAGAAGACAACTGTCAAATTCCCTTGAATTTTATGCAAAGGTGATCATTATTCTCACCTTATTCCTCATATGGACAAGGATTCTTCTCTTTTGGAAAAAAATCAACTTCCAAAAGGTTATCGTAAGATTTCTCCCAACCCATCGTTAGTTCATGGACTAGTCAATCTGGTTCCATCCCTAGTCAATATGGTTGATCAGGTGATCAATGTAGTTCCATCCTCAGTTGAGCCACTCACCAAAGTAGTTGATCTAGTTCTGTCATCGATCAACCCCACTTTTCATCTGGAAAGTGAAACCCAAGTGATTGATCGAGTCTCGTCATTGGTCAGTCCCACCCTTCATTCTAAGAGTGTCAAAGTGGTCGACCAGACTCCTCCATCGGTCGATCCCACTCCTCCTTTGAGAAGTCTCAAAGTGGTTTCTTCGATTAATTCATCATTCAATCCCACTCATCCTATGATGAGTGCTAAAGTGACTGATCCAGTCCCTTCATCAGTTCATCCCACCCTTCATCCGAAGAGTGCCAAAGTGGTTGCTCCGATTAGATCGTCGGTCAATCCCACTCTTCCTATGAAGAGTGCCAAGGTGTTTGATCTGATCTCATCATATAGATCGATCCTACTCTCCCGTTAGAGAGTGAACCCTATTCTTCCCACATTTTTCTCATTGATACAAAATCTATTGTGTCAGGGGGCATTCCTTCTTCTCCTGTGAAAACTCCTCCAAGTAATGAGGCCATCCTTTTTTATTGGGGTGTGCTAACTGGACCTCGTCTTCCCTCTCACATTCCTTTCAAGATCACAGTACAGGTTTGTGGTCGGGCCATTCCTCAGACGTTGATAGATGACGGTTCATCCTTTAGTATTTTATCCTCTATTCCTTGGAAAGATTTGGGTTATTCTCAGCTTGTGCCAGTTACCTAGATGTTGTTCGCTTTTAACAGAAGAACCAATCACCCTTTAGGGATCCTTCCTTAGTTTCCCATAAATTTGGGAGGAAAAATTTTCTTTATTGATGTTATGGTAGTCCAGTACCCCTTGGATTTTTATTTACTCCTTGGGAGAGATTATTTTTATGCCATGAGAGCTATTGTGTCCAATTTTTTCCATGTGATGTCTTTCCCACATGATGGAGGAATGGTGACTATTGATCAACTTTCATTTGTTGGCCCTAACTTGACCATCAACCCAATGACCTCCCTACATGGACCTTATATGAAGTCGGTATCACCTATGCCAGATGTCAATTATGTGGCATTGTCTCCCATGACTTCAAGTTCTGATGACTTAGATCCGGAATTTGACATGGTGATCTGTTCACTAGGGATATTAGAGCCTGATAACCTTACCCCTGGTTATACCCTCGACATGTGTTCCTTTCGTAGCATTCTTCTTCCATCCAGTGAAGATCTCTTGGAAGCCATGACCGAGTTTTGTCCTTGGACATGTTTTCCTTCCATAGAATTATACTATTGGAAGCCATGATCAACAAGAGGTCATGAGAATAGTTTCTCTTCTCTGTGGCAAGCTTGTTACAAATGAAATAGAGGTTATGAGCATAGTTTCCCTCTTTGTGGAAACCTCGTTACAAAATGAAACATAAGACCGAGAAAAATGTTTCCTCTCTGTGGAAAGATCATTAAAAAATGAAACAAAATCTATGAGCATAGTTTCTCTTCTCTGTGTCAAGATTGTTAAAAATGAAACAAAGGCCTTGAGCATAGTTTTTCTTTTCTGTAGTAAGCTCGTTAAAAAATGAAACAAAAATCTGGGGATTGAACCTGGAGCCTTGAGCATGGTTCTTTTCCTATGTCAAACTCGTTAAATAATGAAACAATCACCTCTCCTATTAGGTTGAGTCTTTCACCACATCTCATAGATGTTGAGTCAAGTCTTCTGTTAGGTCTCGTATTTGAACCTTCATTTCATCCACCCTTATCCCTTTTCTCCATCTATTACATAAATTGGTGACAACTTCAAAGTCGGTGAATGAATTGAAGCTTGGGGGGATTGTATCCAGCCTTTGATGATCATTCTGGAGTTATTCCACTATCTTTTCAAGATGGGGGCAGAGTACCAACCATCCATGGGTATCCCAACCTTTGGAAATTACGTTGGGAATTTACAAGCATACTTTAATTTTGTTTCAATCTTGTTTAAAAATGAAACCAATATCGAGATTAGTGTTTGTTATTTCTCGTTCTCATAAAATACATGAGAATGTACCAAGTATACTTTTATCACTTATTCAGACTTGTAAAGGCTATATGAAAAAGGAACCCCTTGGAGTCATCTTTAATCTCTTTTCAGACTCTCTAAACATGAAAAGATTGCCGAGTGGTCTTGCTTTCTTTCCCACTCGTTAAAAGGTTTGAAAGGGCATCTTTCGAGTGAAAATTTATCTCTTTTTCTTCCTCACAAGACTAATATTACGAAAAAAGGACCACATTGGAGTCATCTTTAAGTCATTTCCAGACTCTCTAAATATGAAAAAAAACCGAGTTTACCTTCTCTCGACACGTTAAACGATCATACATTGAAGAGCCTATACAGGATCGAACCCTTACTTCTTCGAGTTCATTAAATAAAGCAAGAGGAACTTACCGAAGGTGAGTTATATCGAGCATGTGTTACCCTCCTCGATCTCTTTAAACCAAAAAGAGGTACTCGTCTATCTGGATGGGGGGAAATTGAAGGAAGCAAGCCAAACAATTTTTGATAACTTCACTAGTAATCTTACAGTCGCCCTTGAGCGTGACATTTTATCTTTGTGTGCATTTCAATCTGCTGAACCTCTACATTGAACCAATTCTTTGAGTTTCCTTACTCCTTTGGGTCACCCGATGTAAGTCACAATATCCATTCCATTATCACTTTCTGGTCCCTGTCAAGTTTATGTTGTCATGCATGAGTGTTCAAGGGAAGTATCTGCCTCGAGAGTCAGCGATCACAAATATCCTATTTCAATATGTGTGTCAGTCCATGTTCATTTGATCCACCAATTATATCTCTGTGTTCTTTTTGTCTCATTTATGGGGAATACATCAAAGCCCTCCTTCGATGAGTCTATTCCTGTCGACTTCAACACATTATCCAGTAGCTGGACTTAGAAACCAGTTAGTACTTTGGGACCTGCATGCCTCAATGGAAGACCTCCTCACATCCAAAAATAAGTTTACATCATTGACCTCTAATCGAATGATTCCACGAATTTTGGACTTCAGCTGATCTATTCACATTCGCTCGAATTTACTAGGTTACCTTGGGAATCATTGACATCAATGGTGATTTCCTCATTCTTGTTAACGATTTACATCTTTGACTAGTAATCAAGTGGTTTATTCCATGTTAGACATCATGACATCTATTCACATGGTTAGATTCGTACTACATCGAGATTAGTAAGAAGACCCTGGGTTGAGTCATTCACTCTGATATGCACTTTACCCAGGTTGCGACGAAGTTTCTCTTGAATATTGACACATATACTGTCACATAGATCCACTTTGTATTGGTCCATGGGTATGTCATCTTATATCATATATCCATAGTGTATTTTTCATGGCTATGATTAGTTCATGTCATGGAAGTATATATCCACATTGTATGTTTAGTGGCTATACCTTTTTGTCAATATAATTAGGGATCCACGGTGTATTTTATGGCGGCCATACCTGAAAAATTCTTTATCACTCAAGCATAGGTATGCCTGCCTTAGGTTTTAAACATGTCATAATATTTGTTTGATGGTTTTGTGTAGCTTTTTCTAGCCTCTTTGCATCCATACCCTTGCTCAAAAAAGTCTACAAAGTACTTCAGTCATCATTGTCTTCTGACTTCGCACTTTGGGGGGCAATCTATTACACATCAAAATTACTCACTTCAATAGTGTCGCAAGTGTCTTCATTACAAGTGTTGTAAGTTTCTCATCTTGTCCTCAAGTTGCGCATATTGACCACAAGCGTTGCAAACATCATACTTCCATATTGCCTATGTTGTGCCTCTAACGACATCATAATAACACTTAAGATAGCTCAAAAACTGGCTTTGAAGAGGAAAAATCACTTGACAAGGAGTACAAGCCTTTTTCCACTGAAAAAACTACTTAAAAATGAATTTTGGAAGGAAACACTCCCCTACCCACTGTCACGGAGCACTAGCGCTCCATAACCTTCTTTGGGGGAGCGTTGAAATGGTCTTTGCACCCTTTTGGGGGAGCGTTGAAATGGTCTTTGCACCCTTTTGGGGGAGCGCTACCCTTCCTGTGCGAATTTTGGTTTGTTGAGATAAATCAGGGAAGAATTCCCTCAATATCTGAAGTGGGTTGGATTCAAATATGAGTTCAAGGCATGATCTTATGGAAGATCCATAACTAAAGGAGAGGAATCCTCAACTTATCCCAAATATCTCTCAAGTGGTTGGGTCTCTCCAAGCTTATATAAGGAGGTCTTCTCATGGTGAACGGTACATGAAAATATTGGAGGTATGAAACCTATGATCTCATAGGCAACATACAATACATACATGGATAGACAGATAGAGATACCAAACTTATGATCTCATGAGTGGTATTGAGATATATGATATTGAGAATTACACCAAACTTATGGTCCCATAAGTGAGATTCCATTGAAGCGTAATCAATGTTGATTACTTTAGAAAAGGGGTCAGACAAGGAGAGATGGAAGAAGTTGTTACACCTTCAATAGAGGATTGTAAGTAATCTTCATTTTTTCTCATTAATATACATACATGCTTGGCCTATTTATTTCAAGTTTATGTTTGTTCCACATGAACTTGTCTTCAGTTGATTGATTTGTATTTGAGCTAATAATGGTAGATTAAGAAGCTTGTTGTATCTTTGTTTGTTCTACAGGACCTATCGAGGAGCTTGGGATTGAAGCTCAACTTGGACTTTGTGAGGACAAACGCCATTTGAAAAGGTACACTTATCTTCGTCCTCTTCATTCATTAGCTTAATTAGATCTAAAAGGATATCAGTGACCAATGATAGAACCCTTTCTGTCTTGGTTTAGGGGTCTATATACCAAGAGGGAATCCGCTTGCCTACAAGAGGATTCACCTGTAAAAAGAATCTCTTCACATATTCCATGCTCTTCTCACACCTTCTCTAACTCTAACACCTTCACACATTCAAGGAAGTGTAAACAAAGTTGCAGATAGACTAGCTAGTGCAGCGGTTGAGTCAATTCAAAAGATCATTCTCCACAATTCCAGCCAATCCCAAAGCTCACCCCTTTCACTCCATTGTGAGGAGACCTCCCACCTGGATGGCTTCAATATGGATGGGGTGTCACCTTTGTCTACTATGAATTTCTTCCATTTCAGAAACAATCAGAAGCTGAGGAGATAGGGAAACCATAAGCGTCAGTGCAGAACATCATCAGGCGACAGATGATTTTTGGACCTTGGCAACAGGGAGACAGGGGCATTAAGGATGTTGTTTCCCAAAGGCATGAAGTCATGAAAAGAGAGAGTGGATCTGGACTGTTGGTGCTAAATGATATTTGGACTGTTGATCTGGTCCCATTGATCTAATGTGAGAAAATTTTGGGAACTCCACTATCGGGAGTCCGAAGCATGAAGGCAACTATTTCCCAAAGTCACAAAATTGTGAAAAGCGAGAACATATCTGGACCGTTGGAACTATTAGATATCTGGACCGTCAATTTGGTCCCATTGATCTCATGCGTGAAAATTTAGGGAACTCGACGATCGAGAGTCCAAAGCAAGAATGCAACTATTCTCCAAAGTCATTAAATCGTGAAATGCAAAAGCACGAAAAGCGAGAACATATATGGATCATTGGATATCAAGGAGATGTGGACCGTCAATCTGGCCCCATTAATCTGACACAAGAAGACTTTGGGAACCCAACTATTGGTATTATGTAGCATGGAGGGAGTTGTTGGCCAAAGTCGTGAAGTCGTGAAAAGAGAAATGTGTGAGAATATGGACCATCCTTCTAGTCCCGAAGGACTCGCTAATGGAATTTTTGTATAAGAAGATACGATGCAAGACTTATTTGTAAGATTTCAGTTGGAATTAATATAAGGATACAAAAAAAACATTTAAATGGGTTTAATTTATTATGTTCATGAGAAAATTACAGAGGGGTGAGCTATACACTGAACTTGTGTATTGTTACTAATCGTAAGGGAGAAAATTACAAAGGGGTGATCTACACATTGAACCTGTGCATTTTTACTAATGGTAAAGAGAAAAATTACAGATGCCATGGCTAGGAGATACCTTCTCTTAGAGTGAACAAGAACATTAACTTCTTCATCCACTCAATCTCAGGTTGTTTTTCATATTCGAGCTTCAATTTATACTATTTTCCTTCCCTTTTTCTCCCTTCATCTCCCTTCCCCTTGTCCTCTTCGTTACTTCTCTCATTACTTTTAATGGGTTTCTATTGGAA
>ML804260.1:184764-206447 GCA_009831015.1 Picea engelmannii | reverse complement strand
GTATGCTCCTCCACCTGCTTCCAATTTGACATTTTGGAGATGTCTACTCTGCATATGTGTCCTTCTCTTGAAGGCTTCCAATTCCTCATATAGCTCAAAAAAATCTATGTTGTCTGCTTCTTCTTCTTCTACTGCAGGCTCCAGTGCTACAACCATCTCCTGTTCAACTCCCGGGCTGAAATTTTTGAGCAATTATGTTGAATGCTCCCCTCCCGCAATCTGCATGACTGTCTGTTGGTAGCCATCTTCTGGTTCTGGATTGTTCAACCAATCCTCCAACATCTCCAACTCCTTCTCCCATTGAATGAGCAATTCATATGAATTCTCCACTTTTTTTCTTCGGTCAGACATCAGTATCTGCTCCTTCTCCTCTTTGACAATCTCTGTTGGTTGTCTTTCTTGTGTTGTTGCATATGCAACACATGCTCTGGCCTCAATTGGGTTGCTTGGTAGGAATATCTCAACTCCCCCAATGATCAAAACGCACCTCTAATCCTCCTCCGCTGGGATGGGAGTATTTAACTTCTCATTGTCTTCATTCACATGGTCTGCAAACCCACATGAATCTTCATCTATCAACACTCCTTACTGATATGAACTCTCAGTTGAGTTCATCTCCTCTCCCTTTCCCACTTGGCAATCTGGGATTCCTCCTCTTCCCCCTGGCAGTCTATGAGATCGAATGATCCCTTTTAATTTCCCACTTGGAAACTTGAACTTCCACTGATCTCCTTCCATTGCCCACTTGGAAACTTGAAAGTTCACTTATTCCCCCCTGACAGTTTATGAGATCCTTAACTGATCTCTTCTCCTCATAATCATTGAGGCTCATCCCAATCTCTGGTTCACAAATGTGAATCACTTTCTCCTCTGTGTCACTGAGGTTTTCAGCATGCCTTAGCCACTTCCTCAACTCTTGTTGTTTTTTTCTGGCCAACAACTTTTGAACAGGCCTTTTTACCTTCATGTTCAGAGGCCAGTCATACCTCCAATGTACCTTTGCCTCCTGTTGCATCTTCAATGTCAGTTGTTCCATTCTTTCTCTTATATCAATGAGATCCTTGTCAATTTCTACTTTACTTTTCTTCTAGCGGTCTCCTCTTCAACCACACTCATGGCCTTTAGTAGCCATCTTTTCTGTCTTCAACCCTCTAGGCTATCTACAATTTGTTGCACACCTTGCAACCATCTTTACAAAGCATCAGTACTATGTCTTACTTCACTTTTTGTCCACAAGTGAACTTCAGCTTTTGATACCATTTGATGTCATCAGATTGTCTCTATTCACCTTTTCACCTTTCCCTACAATCTGCAAATACAATTTAGTTCTTGACACTACTTGATGTAGTCAGATTGTCTTCTCTATATCCTTCACCTGAAATCTACAGAAGAAATCAACTCTAATACCTCTTGATGGTATGAGACTATCTCCTTGCACTGTCTCTCCTTTGTGTGTTGTCTGCAAACAAAATATAAGTTATGATACCACTTGATGTAGACCCCCCCTTCTCCCCTCGAGGTTGTTGACCTCCCGGTCTATGATCGATTAAGAAACTGAGTCGGATTGACTCTTTGGGTCTCTGCTAGACCCAAAAACCATTAACACGGGCCCTTTTTCCCGTGGCGTAGGTCATATGAGACCCGCGGGCCCTCTCCTAAGCATTGTTCAACCTCAACGCCAAATGGGCACTAGCTCTTCCCTGGCTAATCCCTTCCTTTATGTGACCATGGTTTTGACCACTCGCCTAACCAAAAGGCGCTTTGCGACTTTGTGTGTCGGGAGTTTGCATATGAGCCAACCTTGACTCTCCCGACTTCTGAACTCTCAAACTGGAGCCTAGCGAGTGCTAGCTCCTTCCCTTAACCTTCATCAATGTGACCCCTCGTTATGACCTAGGGCCAATCTCTCCAGCGATTTGCGACTTCGCACTTCGCGTTGTCAGAATATTTCTTGTCTCTCTTCTTCTGACTCCCAAACTTACACTCGCATCAGATTGATAGTCCAAAATCCCCGCGATCCAACGGTTCTGCTCTCCCCTTCACGAATCAGGACTTCGTGCTTCACGATGATCAAAATATGGCTTGTCTCCCTTCTTCCGATATCCAAAACCCCGACTCTCCACTTGCCTCATATCAACGGTTTGAGACTCCCCGTGATCCAACGGTTCAGTTCTCCTTCGAGAACTTGGACTTTGCGAGTTCCCATAACTCCTATCTCTGACTTCCCAAGTTGTGAATCAACTAAATGTTGATCTCTCGCCACGTGTCCTCTTTTGATGGATGGTCAGGATTGTTGCAGCTCCTGACTTTTCGGGTATCCTCCAGTGCACTTTCAAAGGGTTAATCCTCGTGCACTTACCTCTGGATCCAACAATTGTTGGTCCTTCACGCCCAGATATAACGGTCCATATCTTATCTACTCCTGTGCATTCTTCTGAGTGTTTGGATGTGAGATTCGATGGCTAGACCTCTTCCTCTGTAGCTGGTCTGATGGTAGTTGTCGCTCCTCCTCCTGAACTTGAATTTTCTCTCGTCTTGGAAGAATTCTCTAAGTGTCAAAGGCCTCGACCTTTGATCCTTCTGTGAGCTCGATGACTTTAGGTCTCATCTGCACTTCTTAAAACATTGTCCCTCCTGAACTTTCATCAATGTAACTCGATCTTTCCCTGGCGCACACTTGCGCTCTACGTGCAAACTTGCACTATTCCTCCTTCCCTTCGAGACTTGGAATAAGTCCACTCTTGCACATTCTTGGCACTATCTCTTTTGAGCTTCCTGAACTTGAAACAAGTCTCTCCTCTGCACACTCTTTTTGCTATGTCTTCTGAGCTTTCGAACTAACTCAGAACTCCTTAAGGGTCTCGACCCTTCTACATCTTCCAAAAGACTTTCTGGTGCCCTCTTGGCAACTTCTACGCTCGACCTCCTGAGCTTCAACCGCTTGGACCTCAAAGGTTTATGTCCCTTCTGCTCCTTGAAGGGATATAAGTTATTTCCTGGTAACTTTTGCTCAATCACTCCTTGTTGATCTTTCCAAAGTATTCAACAACTCTGTGAGGGTCTTTTCCTTGAAAATCCTCTTCCCAAAACTCGAAACAGAGTCCTCTTTTGTGCACTCCTTGCACCTGCTTAATGCCCTCCTGGTAGAGCTCTATAGAATCTTCAGTAATTTTGTTCCTTGTTCTATGCCTCCCTGCATAATCTCTCCTCCAAGGTATTCAGTAACCTTGAGGCTCCTCCCTGAGTCTACGAATGTTCTGGTGTGCCCTCCTGGCACGTTCTCTCCTCAACCCGATTCAAGGTTTAGATGCGCACTCCTTGTGATGGCCACAGATTTCAACTACTCTATTGTGCACTCCTTGCACAGACTAAAGAACCCATAACAGGTTTAACAAACTCACCGATAGAGAAATTCTATCTATCCCTACAGATTAAATCTAGCATGCATCTACAACATCAATAACACACAGATAATCATTCAAATAACACATGAACACTCAGAAAACTCATAGGCGGGGAAAATTGCTTTCTCTATTAATCTGAATGTTTGATTACAATGTGTACAAAAGCATGGACTGTAACAGAGTCTTGGATCTCTCCTCTCCTAACAGTTTCCAACTATCCTCTATGTTCAACTCCCTCATTTGGGCATACAATATCCCTACTTCTACCAGAAGGTTTCTCTAGGGTTCCCTCCCTAACTACTCATCTACCCAAAAAATAGAAACCTAACTGCTACCTAATTTCTATTACATTCAAAATCAAGAGTGGGAACTCCCACTTCACTCATGATCATTCAATTTCTGGGCGTTTATCTCTTGTTCAATCATCCATTCAAAACGGATCAACAGAAAAATGATAGCTTTCAGATTCCAAAATTTTAGAAAGGCGCATTATGGTGCCGAGTTGTCCCTCCACGTGGACTTGTTAACGATGCTCCTGCATCACCTTGCTTGTTTCTACTCCTGGACAGTCTTTACTTATGCTTGCAAGTTTTTCAATTCCTGCGCAACCTTCATTCTAAGGGATATTTCCATGTTGTTTTCTCTCTTCTTCAAGTCATGAATTGCCATGTTCAATTTTTCCTCCCTCTTCTCCAATTGTTGGATCTTTTCATCCTCTTCTAGGTTGGTCCAAATATGTGCAGTCATGTTATATAGTTCTACCACTTCTTTAACCTCCTGTGATATACTCTCTACATTAACAGTAGCCTCTTGATCCCTCTGCTCCCACACTTCTGGAGGTTTTCTTGAAGTTAACTTCTCTATTAACTCCATTATTTCTTGTTTGTATCTCTCCATGGTCTGCACAATTTGTTGTATCTTCTCTTCTGTTGTAATTTCCTGTGCCTGCTCACAGTCTGGTATGCTCTTGTATACCTCTACAATCTTCTTCTCTAAATTATCTATGTGTTGCTTCTCTTCCTCCTTTTCCAGCATGATCTGCTCACATGTCACTTGTAAAATTTCCTTCACCTCACGGTCGAGTGCTAGGTTTGTGGCATCCTCCCTATCTCTATAATGTACTTCTTGCATTATACTCTCTTGCAGCCCATATAACATCTTTGTGGGTATTTTCTCCAAGACCAAATCCATATGTTCCATGTCCTTTACTAGTCTTTGTGTTGTGTTTTCATCCACCTCCAACATTTCTTATGTGACTTTGAATTTGTCACCGCTCACTACTACTGACTTCACAAACTCTTCCTGGTCTTTATGCAATGATGCTTCATGTGTTTGTTCTTTCTGTTGCATTGATGGATGGTGTGTTGTATTTAGTTGCAGTCTTTGTAAGATGTCATGTACTTCTACTAATTTTTCCATGATTTCTTACCTTTGTGCCTTTGTTGCTCCTACTACATCCTCTCCTCTATCTTGGACTTTGTCTGCGGCCAAATCGACATCATCCTCTGTAATAGTGATGGCTGGAGGATTCTTCTGATACTTGATTTTTTTCCTTATTTCTACCTCCTGTGTTCATGTTCTCTTCTTTGTTGGGGTTGAGGTCTGCACCTATGTTTTCTTCTTTGTTGCTTCCCCATCTTTTACTTCCTTTGGATGAGAGATATCTCCCTTTTCGCCATCCCCTTTTACTTTTGTCCTTGACATTGTCTCTTTATTTCGTGGCTTCTTGTTGGTTGTGCTACCTCTTGAAGCGTGACCACGCTCTATAGCCTTCCTTATATTATCTTTTGGACTGCTTTTATTTTTGGATGTTCCTGCTTCTACTGGCTCCTTAGGTTTTGTTCCTTTCTTTTGTGTTGTTGGAACCTTCCACTACACAGGCCAGTCTTTCACAATCCAGTCTACTTCTTCTAGTGATGTACAATATCTCATTTAGAAACACTTCTTCTTTGGTTCCCTTATGGCTTGAATCCATAAATGATATCTTGAAGCTTTGAAATTAGTAATCCCTTCATTTCCTTGAACCACTTCAACTAGGATTCTCTAGACATTGGTTGTCTTCTATTGCATATCCTCCAAGAAAATGGAAAATATTGCATTGTTGGCCTATTGGTTCTTGGGGTCCTTTACCTGCCACAAAGTTTCATAGTGCGTTGCATAACATTTCCCCTTCATGTCTAGAAAATTTGAAAACTTAGGCTCCTGCCAACCCACCAATGCTATCAGTATTAGCAACCAAGAGTAATGGAATTATTTTCCATTATCCTATGCATCTCTACAATCTACCAGAAATTGATTCAACAAGTATGGTGCCCATCTGAACACTATGCCCTTTGCGCACTACACATCTATTGCTATCACTCTTGCTGAGGCTTCTTCATTTCTACATTTTCTCAACAGTTTGCAAGCCGTCAACTTTGTCGCAAACTTTGTTGCATGGTCGTTAATATCTTTGATGATTAGTCCTCGGGTTCCCATGTTTGTCCCAAACTGTGCTTTCATTTCCTCTTCAATTTCTTTATCTTTGGATTTATTCAGGCCATGGAATCCTATGAAGCAAGAGATTGAAAGATGGTTAGAGACACAGCAGCTGGAGTTCATGCAGAAAGACAATAAGGGTTCTAGGTATACACCGTGCCAGTACCTGCAGAGGTATGTGTTTACTGATCTACATTAAGCATATTTTTGTTTCTTTCCACAGTTATTACAGAAGTGGTTGTTAAGATTGAAGGATACCCATCCAACTAACTAGATTAGGCCAGTAGTGTGGACTGCTGAAAATATCGCATGGTTGGAAAGAGTTAATAACAAATTCACGTGTGCAGTGGATTTTTGGTTAGACAATATTATTGTGGGGATTATCATTGAGTTTGCAGTAGATATAGTGAAGTTTTGTTTAGCTTCTCTTCATACTCCAAACAAGTCCAAAGGGCATATCCGATATTATCAATGGCTTTCTCTTCCAATCTGTAACAATAGGAAGAGGGTAGAGCATTGTAGTAATGCATGAACTCAACTTGATTTTGTGGTCTGATCAGTTCAGGTATTCGATTATATAACTTGGTGAATCAAAGATTGAAATCTTTAATGGTTTCATCTTTGTTATATGTGATATTATTGTAACCCCTTAACCAATCATTTGGGATTTTGGGTTGCCCAAAAGTGGATTTGAACCAGTAGACTAATTCATCCCAGGTAGACAAAATCTTCAGAGGCAAATCAAAGAAGTCATTCGTATTTTTTCCTTCTAAAGAGTTGGAAAACAAGCGCATGTAGGTATCATTATCATTTGTGCCAATTTTATGACAAGCATTTGAGAAAACAATAAAATGTTCATCTGTAGAAATGGTACCATTTCCGAAGAACTTGGGAAAATGATCCTTGAACTTAGGAAAAGGATTGGCTGCAGATGTGAGATTTAGGGGGGAAGAAGCATGCCACGAAGTAGCATTGACATCTTCCTCTAATTTAAACAAGCAATATTTTTTAATGACTTTGGTTGGATTAGTGGTGGATTGAACAGGGATATCATGGCTATAAATACTCCTGATCGAATTTGAAGTAGAAGGTTGTGATGAAGATGAACTAATGGTGCCACCTATAGAACTACTGCTTCTTGTTCCACTACCGGTGCCCGACATTTTGAAGATGTAGGGAAATGGAGAGGATGAGGAACTAGCCAAATCAGAAAAAGATCGATGGAGTTTAGGTTGTTGTCCATGGAGAACAAATTTTCTTCTTCCTACTTCAAGAATGAGAGAAAAGTCAGGTGATTGACCTCGTATTCATCGATATATATGGGAGGAAGAGAACATAAGATGGGATAATGTTGGGGTTTGTTGAGGGATCTTCTCCTTTGGTCATCCAAACCTTGTTGGAGATGGACTTAAGTAGCAATAACTTCCCAGTGTCAGTGCAACTCAGCTCTAGTACAAGAATGTCTGAGGATTTCTCAAAATAAGGTAAATGAGACGTTGTTCTGATTGACGGGACCTTCAAGAATGTTAGGTTGATCAAGGGTAGGAAAGGTCATGATAGGAAATTATTGACAAGGATGGTTTCTAATCATCATCTGGCAAGCATCCCATTGTTCCCTAATTCGAGCCTCTTCAAAAACAACTTCCTAAGAAAGATTCAGTTCAACCTGACTATTGGCAGTCTCGAGAATGAGATTGTAAAAGGTAAGGGTAATTATAGTTTGATCCTATAGACTGTCACCTAGGTTGGGTTGTCTTTGAGAAGGTACAGTCATGAGTCAATAGAAAAATCTGAACAAAAGTAAACAAGGTATAAACATACAACAAACAGAAAATAAAGCAGTAAATATAAATAATAAATTTGCAAGTGTACAAAAAAGACAAACCAGGGAAATGAAAATGGAGTCCTTCATCCCCAGTATGGTCACCAAAGAAAATGTTGAGTAAAAGAAATGAAATATCTCCTCACAACATTTTTTTAGAATCTTGTTTGGCTAAGACAAGATAGCTAAGATTATCACCCTAGTTTATAGCCTTATTGCAAGTTCAATTAACCTTCAAGTTATTTGACTTAAAGACCAATTGTTGTTTTAAAGTCATTTATCAAATGAAAACTAAAATAAAGAATTCTGATGTTTTTATATAATAATTTAAACATGAAGCAAAATCACATAATCTGATAGAAATAAGAGAGACCAAGAGAGTTGCAAAACCATCAATGATGTTATTCATTCATTTTGTAACAGCCAATACACTGCTCATACTTTCAAATTATGGACCAAATGAAAGTCTAGCAACCTAAGGTAACACACACATAGGCCACTTGTGCCTTCAAATTAGACCAAGAATGATAAGACAACAACCACAACTTGCACTCTGTTATGACTATGCACAAGAATCCTATTTTGTACTGAGAAACTAATCCAGAAACCAAAAGAAGTCTACAGACTATCAAACAGATGATCAACCTGAAAGCATATCAAAATTCAATGCTCCTTGGTCCCAACTTTTCGTCACCTTCAACAAACCCTGTTATCACAAGAAGTGTCTTAGCTTAGAAATTAGAGATGAATGAAGTAGTAATGAAATGTCACTTGGAAGTAAGAGTTGGCCTTATCAGAGCAATGTGTTGTCCTTTTGCTTTGTCCAAATTACCCATTTAAATATCTCCAGAGTAGTTGAATAATTCAACTAATTTTAGTTACTCGTGAACTAACCATTAGTTAGTTAATAGGAAAGTTGTCAAGTAAATTAATAAATAATAATAATAATATGATCAGGGTACTAAATAATAATAATAAATGCGAGCCCCTATTTCATTTAGACAATTTAATGAACCATTTCATCCTTGTAACTTCCACCTTAGATGCAAGACATATCAGCTTGTCACATCATACAACCTATGTCATTAAAATGCATAAGATGGAATGTTCATAAGAATCCCCTTGTCGCTCCATGTAACAGTTATTTAAATTCATCCAAATTTAACCATCATATAGATCTATGCAAAACATGTCACATAGAAAATATAAGGTTGTCCAAAATATAAAACCGTCAAAAGTATGAGTTGTCCCAAATAAAATGTTGTCAAAATCATAGGCTGACAAAAACAATATGTTGTCCAAAATAAAGTGCAAATAAGTTCATATACAGATATCACTATATCATGAGAAACAATATTTATTGTGAGAGGTTGCTCCTCTCTTGCTATAACTACTTTTGTAATACCCATGTTTCCCCTAGTTTGTAAATATAACTATAATTGGCCAATAGACTATGGCAGACTAAATATGTGTGAATGTTTGATTTGATGAACCCTTGTATAAAAGGGTCAATGTATGAATTTTTGTTATTAATAGAATTTGAATATGTGTTGCACAACTGCTAAAAGGGGGAAAGTTTACCAAGATAAACCATGGATGCTATGAGAGAGATGGTGAAGGGAAACCAAGTATGGTTGAGATGACCCTCACCAGACCAGTACCTAATGGGTTTAATTGCTCAACAATCCTCTGACCCAGAAATGAATTACCAGTCAGGATGGTAGTGGGAAGGCCATCCTCAAGAGTTAATGAGGAGAACGGGTAGGGTACCCATCTGTAAGGCTTCTAGGCCTGACCACAAATTGGGATTCAAACCCACGCAACCTTGTTGAGGAAGGAAAGAAATGAGATAGTTCGGGGGATAGAGACAGATATGTGAGATAGCGGAGTAGAGAAAAAAATGCTCCTGAGAAGAGAAGCAAACATACTCCGACTATGGAGTTGAGAGGAAAAAGTTGAGCAATAAGCACGATCTGGCTGTAAGAAGCCATGGGCAGGGTTTGGCTACAAGCTGATAAACAGGGTTGACGAGTGATTAAGGAAGTACTGGTGCAGACCTCCTTGCTTGGGGCAAAAAAACCATTTGCCAAGTTCTTGTGAGAGGAGGAGAGTAACCTCTATCCCTGACTGTTGTGGAGCAAGGAGAAAGAATCTCTCTCATAGCACCATGGTCTAGCTTGAGGATGGCTAGTGGTAAATCTGTTAGGAGTGACTGTGCTGATGTTTGGGAGGAAACAGGCACCCCTTTCAGCAGTTACTTCACATTTTCGAGTTCTGATATGTATTTTCATACTCTGCGTAATATATTGGATGTGATGATGAAATTTCTATGTTTGTGAATAAGTCTTTCAGTATTTTGAATAGATATTAGATAGGTACTTTTAATTCTGAAAACTGTTATGTTTTCATGCTCTCTGAATTTTTCTCAGACTAGCTACTAGAGAAACATGGGATGGTAATCCGCAAGAGTTTCGGGGTAGGATTGACTTAAATTTCTAAGTCCTACCAACGCCTTGAAGTTTACCTTAGCGGGAATGGGTGTTTCCCTTCAGCCTGACCATCCATCTGACCAAGAGCTCATGCCCATGGTCTTAACCCCTTTGATACAAAAAATGGATTAGCGCTTAGCCCCTAAGTTTTACCAAGGGACTTATGTGACCAGGGCCTAGGAACCATGCACTAGTCCAAATGAAGCTATCTCTTTTGAGTTCGAGACTTTACGACTTGTGATTCCCCAATCCTCGAAAATTGTCAAAGGCCGAAGTCACGAATCGACGAGGGTCGTCGATCTAGGAATTCAACATAGATCACTCTCAATCATTAGATCGGACGTAGGAAGGGAAACGTTAATCACTTCGGCAAAATGTTACTTCCAGAGAATAGGAATAGACTAACGCCGAAACTCCCGAACGTTGGAGTCACGGAGTTAATTTACACCATTGAAACTGGAGGGACACGTGACCACAGATCCATGGTTATCCGAGAGTCTGGATATTCGGCGATTTAAGAGAAGTGTGAGTTTCCCCCGAAGCTCTATGAGCCAGAGTAAATCCTGGCCATAGATGCTAGGTACACATGGAGATAGATCCGGCGTGCCCCGGAGGGAAATTCGGGAGAGACACACAGAACTATTGAATGTCTAACTGTTGAAGTAAACCTCAACCGTTGGTCAAAGAGGACACTTGGCGCAAGATCTGAGAGTCTGGAGACTTAGCTCTTTGAGGGATTTGCATCAAGAGTATTCGGTAAGCGTCGAAGCCCGGAGACATGAATTAATGAGAACCATAGATCTATGGATCTACGTGGAATCTTGTGCACTATTAGATTGAAGGCCCGAGCAGTTATCAGTCTATGATGATGTGGCTTGATGATGTCATTCGATGTGACGTGGACATGCATTACGCATGCCATGTGTCACCCACTTTTGGACGATTCACATACCCATTGTTCTTGTTAGAGCATGACACGTGCCACCCCCTATCGAGGACACTCGTCACCCCTTGACCCTCGTCGCGTGTCAGTTCCTGGTTCATGCCCGCCTAGCCAACGTGGCTGGTGATGTAAATGGGACTCTCGAAGTTCGAGTAACTTCGAGAGGTCAGATATTTTGGGGTGTGTTATAATCTAGGAATGTCCAACACAAAACATCGATCGCCGACCTTCGAAGGGCCAAGACCACGTGGCGAGATATCGGTAGTTCAGGAGTTTGGGTATAGTATGGTAAAAAGGAATGTTGAACGGAGATATTCAATCGCCGATCACTGAATTGCTAAGGCCACATGGTGAGAATTCGGGAGTTCAGAAGATTTGAATGTAGTATGATAAATAATGATTCAACGAGAATCGTCGATCATCGAAGGCCGAAAGCCCAATGACGATAGTCGATCGTCGAAATGTCGAAGATGCAATACGAAGACTGTTGCTTGTCGACAGCCAAATGTCGAAGGGCTAGGGGCACGAGGCAATATTTCGAGACTTCAGGGATTTGGAACAATGTGTGTTATGTGTAGATCATCGAAGCCCCCTCCTTAACAATAGGATCTCGAAGGAGGACGTGGACCATCGATCTCCTCTGCTATTCGACAATCTGAAAATTCGACAACACTTTTGAAACTCTCAAAGTCCTGGAACTTCTGAAGTGTCGAAACAATTGCTAACGCAGGATCTTAGCTCCTGGTTTTCAACCCGAGGTCACGAGGAGGACCCCGCTAGCTGGTTTAATCTCTTAGTGAGAGATGTAAACTTTGGGGGAGTAGAATGAGAGATTTTTTCTTAAGTAGGGGACCGTAAATGAATGAGTGAAAACAAAAATTTGATGACTCGTCCTTAGAAAGGGTATTTAGGGGTTGGGTGTGTTAAAAATTGGTATCATAACATGGCAACAACACTTGGCCTGCTTGGGCTCATGCACGAGTTGCATAGAAAATTATTATTAGAGAACTTATGGGGTAACTCCCTACCTTACCCCCCTTCTATAACAAACTTGTTTGAACCTCTACTGAAGAGAGGAAAGACACCTTCTACTATTGATAGATGTTTTGGAAGTATGCACTGTAGGTTGCTCATGTTTCCAAATAAAGAGTTGACTTTACCTTGCAATGATATGTGTTTTTCATTAATTGGTAGATTAGTAACTAACAGAAAGTATTTTATTAGCGCTCAAGCAGTCACTAAACAACAGAAGAACTACAACATAAAGGATGGTGACACACCAAGAGTTGGCGGAGAGCTCCCATAATAGAGAGGAAGAATCTGATGAAAGAAGCGTGATGGAAACCTTTCCAAATTTGGTCGAAATTGTAAGAAGCCTCATGGCAGAATTATAGAGTTATAAGGCTGACAATGAAAGGTTGATCAAGGAGTAGAAAAAGAAGATAGAAATTAATGCAGTCTTACTGCAAAGTCTATCAGATATATAAAGGCAACTGCAGCATGGTCAAGCCTCCAGTCATGTGGACAACCAACATACTAAGAAAACTCCAATTCCACCTAAGATATAGAAGCATGGTCCTGGAAGTGGCCACACCAAGAGGAGCACCCCAAAGAAGGCCCAACATGGAGGCAAGAGACATTCAATGGAATATTCCTCTGGTGAGGACACTCAAACCTCCAAGGAATATTCTAGTGGTAAAAATAGTTCTCATTCTCAGACAAGAGATTAAGAAGGGGGAAGAAGCAGAAGTTTGGCTACTTGGCTTAAAGAAGTACTTCATATTCCATGACTACTCTGAAAACTTAAAGGCTCGGATCCCCATTTTCAACCTGAATGGGAAAGCTTCCATTTGGTGGGAGGACCTTAGAAATGTAAAAGCCATGAGAAGGACCTATCATGGAAACAATTTGAGAAATACTTCAAGAAGAAGTACTTTTCAGAAAAGTACTTTGATGGGAAGACCAAGGAGTTCTATGAACTCAAACTGGGACAACTCACCATAGATGGGTATATCAACAAATTTCTCAAATTGATGAGGTATGTGACCTACATAAAATATGAAAAGGTAAATATGCAACAATTTTTTAGTGGCTTACCTTAGTCCTATCAGGACAGAATTGAGTTTGATGAGCCAAAGACCTTAGAAGATACCATTCGAAAAACAAGGTATTTCTATGAGCAATTCAAGAGTAAGACGGAACCCCATGAAGACTGGAAGAAGAAAAACAATTCGGGATTCAAGAAGAAGGAGTTTAAACCCTCAAAAATTAACAACCTTGGTAAGAACTCTAGGATGAGCCTTCCTTCCAGAAGTGTGCATCGGCAAAATTTTCCATCCCAGAGTGGAAATAAACCATTCAGATCAGTTCCAAGTAATAGTGATAACACGAAGAGAGAAACCTTGAAATGTTGGGGTTGTGGAGAGGAACATTTGCTAAGGGAATGTATGCATAGGAAATAGAATCTTGGAAGGGTCTACAACATCCAAGAGGCTACCACAGTCAATGATGTGGCTAGGAGCCTGCCACAAATTTATGCAACATTGGATAATAGACAAGCTAACCACCAAGCTTCAGTGATGGAGATGGAAGGTATGATTGCCAACCATCTTGTTCCATTTTAATTGACCCTGGTTCTAATTTTAGTTATGTCGCCCCTCAAACTGTTGAGAAATGTAAATTGCAACAAGTCAAACATGTTAAATCCTGGTTGGTACAACTAGCCACTGGAACCAAAAGAAAAGTAATCAAGATCATACCAGCATGCCAATTTGTCATGAGTGGGTTTCCCACCCCAGAAAACCTAAACATACTTCATCTAGGATCTTATGACCTGTTGATTGGCATGGATTGGTTGGCTTCCCACAAAACCAATTTGGATTGTTACAGTAAAAATTTGGAATGTGAAAATGAAGAAGGAAGAAGGGTAACTCTACAAGGGATTCAAAAGCATGTCTCAGTGAGACAAATATCAGCCCTCCAAGTGAAGAAGTATTGCAAAAAGGGATGTCCCTTGTATGAAATACAAGTACTAAACTTTGTTGAGAATGACAAACCCAGCCTAGGGGTCCATGCCATATTAAGAGAATATAAAGATGTATTCCTAGAAGAGGTACCAAATCTACCTCCAAGAAAGGATATTGATTTTTCCATAGAACTTATACCCGGAGTAGTGCCAATTTCTAGAACACCCTATAGAATGAGTACACCAAAGCCAGTTGAGCTCAAACTACAATTGAATGAGATGTGGAACAAAGGATACATTCGGCCTAGTGTGTCTCCATGGGGAGCACCAGCCTTGTTTGTGAAAAAGAAAGATGGCACACTCAGATTGTGCATAGATTATAGACAACTCAATAAGATGACCATCAAGAACAAGTATCCCTTGCCAAGGATCAATGAATTATTTGACCAATTAAGGGGTGCTACCATCTTCTCCAAGATTGACTTGAGGTCTGGATACCATCAGGTCCAAATTAAATATGAATACATCCACAAGACAACCTTTAGGACAAGATATGGTCACTATGAATTTGTGGTGGTGCCATTTGGGCTTACCAATGCACCAACCACTTTTATGTGCCTAATGAATAATGTATTCAGAAATTTCTTGGATAGGTTTGTGTTGGTTTTCATTGATGATATCCAAATCTATTCCAAGAATAGAGAAGCGCATGAAGAGCATCTCAAGCTAGTACTCTAGGTACTAAGACAACATCAGCTCTATCCTAAGCTCAGTAAGTGTGACTTTTTCCAGAAACAATTACACTACCTAGGCCATGTTATTTTTGAGGGAGTGGAAATTGACCCTAACAAGATTAAAGACATCATGGATTGGCCTACCCCAAAGGATGTATCTGATATCAGATCATTTATGGGCCTGGCAGGATACTATAGGAGATTCATAAAAGGATTCTCCAAGATTGGTTTCCCAATTACCTCCCTTCAAAGAAAAGGGGTTAAATTCATTTGGACCTTAGAATGTGAAGAAAGATTTCAAGAGTTGAAATACCTTCTAACCAATGCACNAGGATACTATAGGAGATTCATAAAAGGATTCTCCAAGATTGGTTTCCCAATTACCTCCCTTCAAAGAAAAGGGGTTAAATTCATTTGGACCTTAGAATGTGAAGAAAGATTTCAAGAGTTGAAATACCTTCTAACCAATGCACATGTGTTGAATATTGCAGACTCAGACAAAGACTTCCTTATGTGTACAAATGCCTGCAAGGAATGGCTCGGAGGAGTCCTTATGAAAGAAGGACATGTGATTTGCTACAAATCTGAAAAATTGAATGAGCATGAAGTCAATTATGTGACCCAAGATATGGAATTGGCTGTCATAGTGCATGCTTTAAAAATGTGGAGGCATTACCTCTTAGGTGCTTATGACAAACCATAATGGGTTGAGGCATTTGTTTGACCAACCAAAACTCAATGTGAGGCAAACTAGGTGGATGGCTCTCCTTAGTGAGTTTAATTTTGAAATCAAACATATCAAAGGAAAGGATAGCATGGTGGTTGATGCCCTTATTATAAGTATGAAAGTAGTTCACTTGGCATTTGTAAGCGCCAATGAATCAGACATCAAAGAGAAGGTCAAAACTGCACAACAAACAGATGCATTTTTCAAGACCATGACATCATACCTAAAGAAAGAGCCCACAAGGCTGAAGTATGAAGGTTATCAGATGATTAATGATGACCTGCTAACTTAAAAGGGCAGATTATACATTCCAAATTGTGACGACTTGAAGAGGTTCATAATGGATGAACTACACAAAAGTCCATATATTGGTCTTCCTAGTTAATAGAAAATGATCACAGCCACTAGGAAACTATTCTATTGGCCCGGACTGAAAAAGGACATAAATGATTAGTTAGCTAAATGTCTAGAATGTTAGCAAGTCAAGGCAAAGCACTGACACCCAACAGGGTTGTTGTGGCCCCTACCAATTCCCGAATGGAAATGGGAAACCATCTCCATGGATTTCATGATAGGATTGTCGAGATCAACCAAACATAACGATCCCATCATGGTAGCGGTGGACAAACTGAGAAAGGCTGCTCACTTCATACTTGTCAAGTAAACTTGCAAGGAAATGGATATTGCCAGCATCTTCATGAAAGAGATATTCATATTGCATGGCATGCCTAAGGAAATTATATCTGACAAAGATACAAAGTTTACTTCAAACTTTTGGAAATCGATGTTTGTTGGTTTTGAAACAAAATTACTATTTAGTACAGCCTATCACCCTCAAAATGATGGGGAGACAGAGAGGGTAAACCAATTATTAGAAGATATGTTGAGGATTCATGTAATGCATCAACCCAAGAAGTGGAAGGACTAGCTACCATTGGTAGAATTTGCTTACATTAATGGCTATCAAGAGTCATTAAAATTGAGTCCTTTTGACGCCCTCTATGGAAGGCAATGCAACATTCCAATCAGTTGGAGCAACCCAGTAGACAGAGTTAAAATCAGGCCAGATATGCTAAAGGAAATGGAACAACATGTGATTCATATTAGGCAAAATCTAAAGCTAGCCTAGGATAGACAAAAGAGATATGCAGACCTGAAAAGGACTCCTAGAGAGTTCAAAGAAAGGGATCATGTATATCTTCGAGTTAGACCCGGGATAAGCTCCTTGAGGATGGGAGCTTGTGCCAAGTTGGCACCTCGGTATAGTGGACCCTTTGAAGTTTTGGATAGAGTGGGACCAGTAGGATATCAGCTAGCAATCCCTCCCACAGTGAAGGTACACAATATTTTCCATATTTCTTTAGTAAAGAAGTATGTACATGATTCTAATCATATTATTGACTGGTCTGTGATTTAGGTGGAACCCGAGGGAGAATTCCTGCTAGAAACTCAATGCATAATAGACAGGAAGGAAACCCCACTCAGGAACAAAACCATTGCACAGGTCAAGGTGCAATGAAAACACTTTGGCCCATATGAGGCCACATGGGAAATGGAGGATGCCATGAGACATGCATATCCATTTTTGTTTACTTCTGTATATACAGAGCACATCGGCAGATAGAACATCGAGGACAATGTTCCTTTAAGGGGGAGGGGATTGTAATACCGTTGTTTCCCCCGGTTTGTAAATATAATAATAACTAGCCAAGAGACTATGGCGGACTAAATATGTGTGAATATTTGATTTGATGAACCCTTGTATAAAAGGGTCAATGTATGAATTTATGTTATTAATAGAATTTAAATATGTGTTGCACAACTACTGAAAGGGGGAAAGTTTGCCAAGATAGACCATGGATGCTATGAGAGAGATGGTGAAGGGAAACCAAGTATGGTTGAGATGACCCTCACCATACCAGTACCTAATGGGTGTAATTGTTCAACAGTCCTCTGACACGGAAATGAATTACTAGTCAGGATGGTAGTTGGAAGGCCATCCTCAAAAGTTAATGAGGAGATGGGGCAGGGTACCCATATGTGAGGCTTCCATGCCTGACCATGAATTGGGATTCGGACCCACACAACCTTAATGAGGAAGATAAGAAATGAGGTAATTCGGGGGACAGAGATAGATCTACGCGATAGAAAAGTAGAGAAAAACACTCTCCCGAGAAGACCAGGTAACATACTCTGACTCTGGAGTTGAGAGGAAAAATTTGAGCAGTAAGATTGATCTGGCTGTAAGAATCCATGGGCAAGGTTTGACTACAAGCTGATAAACGATTTTGACAAGTGACTGAGGAAGTACTCGTGTAGACCTCCTTTCTTGGGGTAGAGAAAACCAGTTGCCAAGTTCTTGTGGGAGGAGGAGAGTAACATTTTCCTTGACTGTTGTGGAGCAAGGAGAAAGAATCTCTCTTAGAGAACCATGGTCTAGCTCGGGGGTGGCCAGTGCTAAATCTATCAGGAGTGACTGTGCCTATGGTTGGGAGGAAACATGCACCCATTTCAACAGTTGCTTCAAATTTTCCAGTTCTGATAAGTATTTTCATACTCTATGTAATATATTGGATGTGATGATGAAATGTTTGTGTTTGTGAATAAGTCTTTCAATATTTTCAACAGATATTAGATAGGTACTTTTACTTCTGCAAACTGCTATGTTTTCATGCTCTTTGAATTTTTCTCAGACTAGTTGCTAGAGAGTCATGGGATGGGAATCCACGGGAGGGTCGGGGTAGGATTGACTGAAATTTCTAAGTCCTGCCAACCCCTTAAAGTTTACCTTAAAGGGAATGGGTGTTTCCCTTCAAATTAACCATCCATCTGATTGAGGGCTCATGCCCCTGGTCTTAACCCCTTTGCTGCAAAAAAGGGATTAGCATGTAGCCCTTAAGTTTTCCCAAGGGACCCATGTGACCAGGGCCTAGGAACCATGTGCTAGTCCAAATGGAGCTATCTCTTTTGGCTTCGGGACTTCGGGACTTGTGAATCCACAATCCTCGAATGTTGTCGAAGGCCGAAGTCGTGAATCGACGAGGGTTGTTGATCTAGGGATTCAGCATAGATCACTCTCAACCATTAGATCGGATGTAGGAAGGGAATCATTAAGTGCTTCGATGAAATGCTACTTCGGGAGAATAGGAATGGACTAACGCTAAAACTCCCAACGTCAGAGTCGTGGAGTTAATCCGGACCGTTGAAACTGGAGGGACACGTGTCCACATATCCACGGTTATCCAAGAGTCCAGATATTCGGCAATTTAAGAGATGTGTGAGTTTTCCCCAAAGCTCTACAATCTGGAGTAAATCATGGCCATAGACGTTAGGGACATGTGGCAATAGATCTGACGTGGCCCGGAGGGAAATCCAGGAGACACACACAGAACTCCCAAATTTTGAATTGCCAAAGTAAATCTCAACCGTTGGTTGAAGAGGACACGTGGTGCAACATCTGAGAGTCCAGATACTTAGCTCTTTGGGGGATTTGCGTCAAGAGTATTTGGTAAGCGTTGAATATTGGAACCGCGAAGTAATGAGAACCGTAGATCTATGGATCTACATGGAATATTACGGACCATTAGATTGAAGGACCAAGCAGTTATCAGTCTATGATGACATGGCTTGATGATGTCATTCGATGTGATGTGGACCTGTATTATGCGTGCCATATGTCACCCAGTTTTGGACGATTCACATACCCATTGTTCTTGTTAGATCATGACATGTGTCAACCCATATCGAGGACATGTATCACCCCTTGACCCTTGTCGCATGTCAGTTTCTGGTTCATGCTCGCCTGGCCAACATGGTTGGTGACGTAAACAGGACTCCAGGAGTTCGAGTAACTTCGAGAGTTCAGGGATTTTGGGGCGTGTTATAATCTAGGATCTTCCAACACAAAACGTCGAACACCGACCACCGAAGGGCCAAAACCACATGGCGATATATCGGTAGTTCGGGAGTTTGGGTATAGTATGGTAAAAAGGAATGCTCAACAGAGATAGTCGATCATCGATCGCCAAATGGCTAAGGCCATGTGGTGAGATATCGAGAGTTTGGAAGATTCGAACGTAGTATGATAAAGAATGATTCAACGAGAATTGTCAATCACCGAAGTTCGAAAGCCCAATGACGATAGTCGATCGTCGAAACACTGAAAATGTAATACAAAGACCGTCGCTTGTCGATGACTGAACACTGAAGGGCTAGGGGCACGTGGTGATATTTCAGGACTTTGGGGATTTGGAAGAAGGTGTGTTACTTGTAGATCATCGAAGCCCCCTCCTTAACTGTAGGATCTTGGCAAAGGAAGTGGACCATCGATCTCCTCCGTTGTTCGGCGATCTAAGAATTCGACCACACTTTTGGAACTCCCGAAGTCCGAGAACTTCCAAAGTGCCGAAACCATTGCTAATACAGGCTCTTAGCTCCCAGTTTTCAGCCCGTGGTCACAAGGAGGACCCCACTAGCTGGTTTAATCGCTTAGTGAGAGATGTAAACTTCGAGGCGGCTGAATGAGATGGTTTTTCTTAATCAGGGGACCGAAAACGAACCAGGGGAAAATGAAAATTTGATGCCCCATCCATAGAAAGGGTATTTAGGGGTTGGGTGTGTTACAACTTTCAACCCTTTCATTTCTCCCAACTAATGAACCTGCCTTAGAAGATTTCTAATTGTTTCCCTACACATGTGACGTGACTAAATGTGATGACTTTGACTCAGTCACTACTACTTTCTCCTTCTCTGGACTATCCTCAAGCTCAATGATATTTTCCTTGGCATGATGGGCATGTGAGGCTTAGGATATAGGTTGTTGATGCAAGGGACAAGAAGTATGTCAGGCATGAAAAGGAGTGTGTTGGGGGTGATCAATATTTGGCCAACCATGTGATTGTCTAGAAGGAGGATGTACAACATTTTTCCAGCCATCATGTTCTTGTCTAACTAAAGGAGTGGAAACATGGTTTGGGACTGGAATATCGATACTTGGACAAGGGTACTCAGGCATAAGTGGAGGTCTATAGGTTTTTTGTCCAGCCAAATTGAGGAAAATTGTCTACAACAATTGATTTAATTCTTTTGAATCTGCATCAAAATGTATAGAAAATTGGAGCCTCTCATTACCCCTTTGCCAAGGACCTAGTCCTCCACCTCTATTTTTTTCTCTTCTGCCATGATTGCCCCTGCTAAAAAATCTCATTCTAACACACATTCACAAACATCAGAACCAAAGCATCATTAATCCATCATCTAAACATTTTGAAAAATAATAATTTAGACCTGGCTCTATACACCACAATAAATATGCAAGTAATCATTATGAATTTCATGTCCTAGAGCTAATAATCACTTAGAACAGGACATAGAAGGGTTCTCGGGATTCCATGATTGGGGTTATAATGAGCGAAAAATGGTAAGTATGATAAGGGACATGCAATATGGATTGTTCATTTACCATAAATAGCTCTACCAAATCATTACACTCACATGAACATCTTTGGGTATAGAACAGAAAAAACATCAAACCATTTGAACACCCCTTCAAACTCAAATAATTATGCTATGAGACACTTCATACAACAATCAAGCATGGGAATGAAACGGGTACTTAGGATAGTGAAAAGGGATTGTAACGAAAGAAAAATGTTAAGTATGACGGGGGGAAATGGACATGCTTTCATTACAATTGTCTCCATCATTATTCATATTTTATGACCCCAACAAGCATAATTATAGTTACTATAAAACCATGTTCAATTCATAAAGTTGGCCTCATTTGATTACCCTTTCATCAAATTATTCATTCAAAAAAATGTCTGACAACAGTTCGATTATTTCCCGAATTCATTCACAAAATACTCACGGTTGCATTTATGGTGTTATCTATTATTTGCAATGATCAAAATCCATGTATTTACCCATTTCCACCTTTAATTAGATCACAGTATATTATTTACCAACGTTGAATGTAAAAATCCATGTAAGCAGCGCCCAATATATCAACAAAGGCATCGAAACATCAATCAAACAAGCTCATGTATATTAAAATCTATTTGTCACTCATCAAATCTCATTCAAGTGCACATAGGTTCCATTATATACATAGAGATCTCCA
>ML804260.1:154768-166200 GCA_009831015.1 Picea engelmannii | reverse complement strand
ATTTTTTTTTTTTTTTTTTTTTCTTCAATAGAAGATCTAGACTTCAAAAATTACAACGGAGTCACTTTCTTCAGTAGAATTTTGACAAACCAATCTAGTTCTTTTTTCTTTGACTCTTATTGCAGCAGAATAATAGTTTTTTTTTTAAAGTGGCAACGGAATATTTTTTCTGCATAAACTTTTAAATGGAAAAAAGCCAGTGTGGTCAATGACCCGAAAAAAAATCAGAGAAACTCTTAATGATGTATGGTTGGCCAAAAGTCAATTCAGACAAGGTCTGATAAACAGACTGGCCAAAGGCCGGGATCAGAAAAACGAAGCTCTGATACCAAATGAGACGAACAAAGTTCGATCACACAAGAATCATCCAAAATACTTGGAATATAACATAATAATCCATGTAGGAATAATGTATAAAATATGAATAGATAAGATGTTATACAATTGAGAATGAGGGCTCGTTTATATACCCATGCAGGGGTGCCCTTAACCAATAGTCATGTCCTTTGAGACATGTCTTTTCATTATTAATAATTATTATTTATTAATTATTTATTATGTTATTAATATCTATTTATACATATATTTATGTTCATAACATGGACAAATCAGCGATTGACACGTGGTAGATTGTTGACAAGTGGTAAGGTGCCACGTGGCACCCATCTATTGGTCATTGGTTATATAAAAAAAGTTTATGGGTCCGTGGGGGTCGAACCCATGACCTCTATGGGCACCAAGACTTCGTATAAGTCGGGCTACTAGCCCACCTACTTGGTGGTTCTTAACACCATACGGTGCCACCGCTATTTAAATTTGATGCTATGTATTGTTGGCGGAGGTAAGGGCTGGGGCTAGGCCCCAGCCCCCGGTCGCAACACTCGCATATGCCCACACTTCTAACTCTTGGTGCATATGGATAAGATTCTAACACCCGATGGATATAGCTTGTCGCATTGTTCCATGAGTCCACTCCATACGACTGGATGATTAGCGTGGCACCCCGGTCAGTCGGGTTAGCCCCGGTCAGTCGGGTTAGCCCACCAACCAGGGGCATAACCAACGGCTGGAAATTAGGGGGACTATCCAAGTATAGAGTGCGTGGAAGGTAAGGATCATGGCATATGGCATAGCAAATGACCAGGGGTCAGTAGTTAAGGAGCTAGCGCTTGGCACTAGGCCACATGGGAAGCGCGCATGCGACCAAGGCCCGGATTTCGGGGGGCTATGCCAAATTTATTCCCAAAAGTGGGTTTTCATACTATGTAATGTGATTTTTATTGATTTATGGCCTGATATTGGGAGATTTTGGCCATTTTGGGGAGATCTTGGGCCCTTTTTGAGGCCAGATCTTGGGGAGAAGTTGGGAGGTGATTACCAACTTTAGGCCGATATAAACCAGAGGCTCTCGAAGCCATGGAGAGAGGTTTTCATAGCAGAGAAATGATGAACAAATGTAGAGGCAAAGCCATTTTTATTCAGGGAAGCTATTGAGGAGCGCACCTTTGCGGGCCATTTCTGGGAGCTTCGTTCATCCGATTTGGGTGTCGTCAGTTTCGATGGGTTCTTGAGATCTTGTAGAACACGACCAGCTCATTTTTCTAATCCATTGGCACTTTCATGATGTACATTTAAAGCTTTGAACAGAAATAAGAAAGCCTCACCCATTGAGACAAAGGCCCGAAGACGTAGGCGAGATTGTCGAACTTCGTTATCACTTTGGTGTCTTATGGTTTATTGTTCTTCTTGCTTATGTTCAGATTTGTATAAGCTTATATGACTGTCATAATTCCTCTTTCATTCTTCCTCTTTAATTTAGTTCCTAAATGGTAATTTAACTCATGCTTAATAACTCAACCATTGTCGTTTAAAAGATCTTTTCGGATCAAGTGGTAGCAGAGCTAGTTGATGGTTGGATTTTGAGTTTGCATGTTTACCAGGGAAAAGCTCATCTCAGTTGAGAAAATGACATCTCAAGAGGGACTTTCTCAAGATGAGAAGGATATGCAAAAAACTCTCGTTGCCATGTTCGAGATGGTGAAAGTGTTGTATGAAGACTACTTGGAACAAAAGAGTTCATCGGTTCAAGTGAAAACTTCAAAGAACAACAAAAGCAAAGAAGAATTGAAGGAATTTCCTTCTATACCGAATTCACAAATCAACTCTGAGGTATGCAGTGGAAGTCATTCATCAATTTCTCCTTGTTCCCATCAAGATGGTTTTAGTGCATTTGAAAAACATACAAGAGGTATAGGTTTGAAATTACTAACCAAGATGGGGTATGAAGGAAAGGGCCTTGGAAATAAGGGCCAAGGTATCGTTAATCCTGTTATCACTCAAAGAAACTCCTTAGGGTTGTAGACTAAGGATGCTTTGTAACTTAAAAATAATGTGTAGATATGCTTGGAACAATGGGGTTTTTAATGATCAGTGTAATAGACAACTCATCATACATCTAAAGAAACAGTGCTTTCAGGAAACAATAATCAGATTAAGTAAATTGAAAGGAGAGGATGAAGAACACTATTCTTGATTAGCAAATACAACTGAATGTAGGGCTTAATTCAAGATAGAAAGAAATCATTTACTTCAAGTCTATGAGCTCAATAAAGAGATAACAATCTTCATAAGATAAAATAAAGTGAAACAAAGTACAGAAAGGGAAAGATGGATATTTCTGATATTGAAAACGAAAGGAAACTGAACTTTATTTTTGTAAATAATAGTCTATACAGTAGCATAAAATATATTCCCAGTTCGAACCCTTGTCTCTTAGAAAAGATAGGCATTTATAGCATTTTACAATCAGTTTTTAAGAACCTAAAAACTTGGATCTGTATCTAAAAATAGCAATTCAAATTTAACTAAGCAACTTGATAACAAAGACTTAATGACTAGACTAGCATTCGAATTGTCTTCAATCTCAAAATTTGACATCTGTATTCTTCAGCTTCTGTAATCTGTGGTGTCATGAAACATGGCAGAGGCACCTATCTTGGCAGTTGGATCTCTTCGGTTTTTCATAGTCGATGCTTTAGGAGATCAATTTAGCATGTGGTTCTCAAAAACTCCCATGAATCTCTGATGCAGAGTATTTTTCGATCAAGTTGTTAACCCCTTAATACTCTGGAACCTCTTTAAATCCTGTGAAAAACGATCTGCTCCATCCTTAGTTTTCAAAAATGTGTTTTCTGCTTTCACCAGCTAACTTGCCTTATGATTCGCTGGTTAGCTGGTGAAAGCGCTGCCTTTCACCAGCTAACTGGTTGTAAAATTGCCCTGTGCGCTGGTGAAAGTTCTGCCTTAGCCCAAAATGAACTTTCACCTCCAAAACTATGGTTCCATCAAAAAACTCAATGTGTCTCTGCTTTATCCCCTTGCATGTTCACAACAACCTGAGCTAACACTTGCAAATCTGCGTGTGACTTTTGCTTTTGCTTCAATTTTCTAATTTTCCTTTTAAGGCACTTTGCTAACCACCATAGACTGTTATAGTCTTTGGTGATTTTCCTTTTCCTCTTCTTTTCCTTGACACTATCTCAAGCCAGCTTTTCAAATGCAGCATTTGTTTCTGCAAAGTTATCAGACAGAGTCTTGTATCTTTCCTTTATTACTGTCTCTAAGACCTCCTGTTGAGCGATTACTTCTTTGAGTTGCTTGATTTTCTGTGTTTTCTTCGACTTAGTTCTCTTTGATGTTTCCCCTTCCTCGGTGTGAGTGAAGGTCTCACAATTCTGTGCAAACTCAATGGAGTGTCCAGGACTCTTAATGGCAGGGCTCTCATCTTCTTGCTTTGGCTCTGAGTCTGTGTATGGCAGGTTTAAGTTGTTTGTTTTCCTTTCTGTAGGTTGCTCTGTAGTAGTCTCAAAATCCAATTTTTTCTTTGACCTGTGAGATTTCACACCATAGATTCTATCTTCTGGGGGTCCTGGAAGGGTTCTCCTCTTCCTCGAGCTGCTTTGAGGAGTCATTTGCCTCTTTCTAGCTTTCCTCTGTTCATTCATGGGCTGAGTTTGAGTTTGAAAGCCCTCCCAAAAAAGAAAATGTTGCCAAGTCCTTCCTTTCTGTCTCAGCTCCTCCAGGATTATTAATTTAATAAGGCCAAAGTGGCAAAGAGTGTTCTTCATACTTAGAGGTTCAACTCTAATCTTTTTACAGATTTTAGTTAAGCTCTTGTGCAAGAAGAAAGGTAGATTTAGGAGAGTTTTACCTGTGAAATAGTCTAAGAGCTTGAAATGATATAACATCAGTTTGTCGTACCTGCCTTCTGAAGTTATGTAAAGTTGGATGCCCTTAAACAAATCCTGCCACTCATCTTCTAAATGGGAAACTAGCATGCTCTTCTTCCATGCATTATGTCTGAATTCTTCCTTCAAATATGCTCTGAAATTTAGGTTCTTGGTGGCAGTCGTTTTGAACCAACTCTGGCCCGATCTTGGTAAGTTGGTCGCTGCAGTGCTGGCAGCTTCATCCATGATGATCTCTAAGGACCCAACACAGGCTTTATTTCCATCAAACGTTTTAGCAAATGCCTCTGCTGTTGATTGGTGACAGCCATTCTGTAGCCTTTCGACATATTCCATACAGCCTGCATTTGAGAAGTGTTTTTGCACTTCTGGATGCATCTATAGGAAGGACAGACTGTCCAATTCTTTTCTCAACAAAGAGCCATTGCGTCTCCTTGCCATTTTCAATTCAAAACCCCAAACGATTATGCACACCAAATACTGTGATATGTTGTTTGGGCCGAGGTCTTGCGCTGGTGAAAACACTCGACTCTGTTTTTCAACATTGAAAACTTACCATACACTTGTGGGTGATGCGTGTTGGGGAAATGAAACGGCGATTTGATGTCACCATCCATGTAGTACCGCTCCCTCACCCGTAATGATGGATTCAAATTCGCCATTTCCAACGCCATGATCACGAACCCTGCATTTCTGAACGAGATCCGCTTTGCAATCCGATTTAGACGTGCAAACACGACTCTTCCATCATTATCCACTTTCACCAGTGCATCATAATGATTGCATGATGTGGGCTGAGCATGTCATCATTTGATTTTTAAAACGTGGAGAGAACACATGTGATTCTCGCTTTCACCAGCTAATGGCCCGTCGGAAGTGCTCCTCGTCTGTTGAAAATTCGCCACTTTCACCAGCTAACGGCCCGTGGGAAGTTCTCCTTAGCTATTGAAAGTCACTGCTTTCACCAGCTAACAATCATATTTAAAACACACGTTAGTTGTTGAAAGCTTTTTTATAAAAAATTTAAAGAGAAGACCTTTATGGATTGTCTTATTTCTAAGACATAAATTAAAACCTAAGTTTTTCTACTAGAAAAACTTAAAACAAATGTGGAGAAAACTACTAATAGCCATGCTATCAACCAAAAATGGAACCAAAGTGATTGATTCACTTTGGGATCTAACATTTGTCTCCAACTGGGATGGACATCTCCCTATGAGGTGACCAAGAACCTAGCTAGACTCAGTAGCCTTATTACAATTTTTTTTTTAAAAGAAATATGAAAAATAGTTTGCTAGTACCATTGGGCATGGAGTTATTCAAGTGATAGAAACAAAGAAAATAGAACTGAAAAAGAATATGTACAAGTAGAACAGGGCTTTTAAGAAAAAGACTTATGAAAAATAGGTCTTCAGAAAACGCCCATTGAAAGGGCCACCTGCTACTTCCTCGCCTGAAAGATTTTGGAGAACAAAGGTATTGTTCTGTTGCACCGCTGTTATGACAAAAGGACCTGTCCAGAGAGCCTCAAATTTGTCATGTTTCCCCTTCTCTTGCCTTGTTGCATCCCACTTTAAAACTAATTCCCCTGTTTTGAAGACATTTGATTTGACTTTCTTGTCGAAGATCTCCTTGATTTTTTCTTGATGTAATTATGTTCTTTCCAAAAGTTGCTCTCTATCTTGTTGTAGCTCTACCAAATTATGAATTCTCCGAGTCAAATCATTTTGTTCAGAATCGGTTTCTTGTAAAAACTTTGCAACCGGTAGTGCAAGTTGAACAGGAAATATGGCTTCAGTACCATATACCAACTTGAAAGGAGATGTACCAATTGATTTCTTACATGTAACCCTATCAGCCCACAAAGAAAACTTCAGCTTGGAATCCCAGCCTCTGGCATTTTGTTTAAGCAGCTTCTTTATAATTCTGACTAAACTCTTGTTTGATGACTCAGCTAGGCCATTCCCTTGCGGATAGTAAGCAATGGAATGTACCAGCCGAATTCCCAGCTCTTCACATAATTTCACCAAGTGTTTATCTTTGAATGCAGCAGCGTTATCAGTGACTATTCTCTTAGGGCAGCCAAATCTGGCAAATATGTTTTCTTGCAGAAAATTTATGATGACAGTATGATTGGCGTTCCGGGTGGGAATAGCCTCAATCCACTTTGTAAAGTAATCGGTGGCAACAAGGATCCACCGGTGCTGACCACTAGAAGGCGGGTGAATTTCGCCTATGAAGTCCAGGCCCCATTGCTGGAAAGGACCTATGACCACTATAGGTTTGAGGGGAAGAGACTTCAGTTGTTGTTTGCCTTCAAATCTTTGGCACTTGTCACATGTTCTCACAAACTCACACACATCTGAAAATAAGGATAGCCAGTAGTAACCATATCTTAAGATTTTATGTGCAGTGGATTTCCAATAGTGATGTCCCCCGCATTCACTATTATGGAATTCAATCATGACCTTAGCTGCTTCTTCTTGGTTTATGCACCTCAACAATAAACCTATTGGATTTTTCCAGAATAATAAGTTACCATTGATATAGAAATTTATGGCTTTGAGCTTCAAAGCCCTTCCTTGTGTTTTTGTCAAATCTGATGGGACTAATAAAGTTTGCAGAAAATAAATAATGTGATTGTACCATTTGAAATCAGCTAGGTGAGCTGAGAGCTACATTTCTTCACCTTCTTTATCCTCTGAAGACTGAACATTATCTGCATTAATACTTACCAAATTTATTTCGAGCAGCCTACAATTTTCTTCTGCCAGAAGTTTGGTAAGGCCCTGACCCTTCACAAGTTTTGTTGGTTTAATTTCAACATCAAATTCAATCAACTTTGCTATCCACTTACTCCTTTTTCCATCTATGTCGGGTTGTATAAGCACATCTTTAACTGAACTGGAGGGGACAAAAGCTATTACCTTTGCCTGAAGAATGTAAACTCTGAAAGCTTTCAATGACTTGATAAGCGCATATGCTTGTTTCTCCAACAATTCATACTTTACCTCTGCGTCCCTCAAGACCTTACTGAAGAAGGCAACTGGCTGCTCTTGATCATCGGCATTTTTCTGCAAGAGTACTGCTGCAATTGTATCACTTGAAGAAAATGAAAAAATGTAAAATACCTTGAAGAAATCAGGGCTGATTAAAACAGGGGTTGTTGTGATGGCTTCCTTGATGGCATCGAATGAGTGTCTGGCTACTTCAGTCCATTTTACCTCGGAGTCCTTTCTTAACATAGCAGTAATGTGCTTTGTGAGTTCTGCAAATTTTACTATAAACCTTCTGATAAAGTTTATAGTCCCAAGGAAAGATTGAATGTCCTTCTTTGATCTAGGAAGAGACAGATTTTTAATTGCTTCTACCCTTTTTGGGTCGATTTTCACCCCATCAGCTGAAACAATATGCCCAAGTAATTTCCCTTCCTTGAGTGCAAAATTTGATTTTTTTGGATTAAGAGAAATGCCATACCTTCGACATTTTAGGAATGTCCTTTTTAAGTGCTGCAAATGAAGTTCATGGCTGCTCGAGAAAACAGTGATATCATCGAGATATATGAGGACAAATTTATCTTTCTCTCCAACGAAAGCAATATCCATCGCCCTTTGGAATGTCTCTCCTGCATTCATCAATCCAAAGGGCATCTTCTCGTACATAAACGTACCCCATGGAGTAGTAAAAGCAGTCTTTTCTTTATCGTCCGGATGGACAACAATCTGGTTGTATCCGGAAAACCCATCAATAAAAGACATCACCTTTGATCCTGACACCTTCTACAAAATATGCTCCATTTTAGGCATAGGGTAGTTGTCCTTCCTAGAGCACTTATTCAAATTTCTAAAGTCAACGCAGAGTCTGATCTCCCCATTCTTCTTCCTGACCGGTACGAGATTCGCAATCCATTCCGAATATCTGAGAGGAATGATGATGCAGGCATCCAATAGTTTTTTAATTTCCCTTTCCATTGTAGGCAGCAACAAAGGATTGAAGGATCTAAGCTTTTGCCTGAATGGTTTGGTGTCTTTATTCAAGGGAATCTTATGATGAATTACCTCTGTGTCAAAAGTCTTCAAGTCATCATACTGCCAAGCGAAGATGTCCGCAAACTCCTTTAGCAATTCTCCATAATCAGCAATTTGTTTTTCAGTCAAATGTGAGGCTAAGTTGACATGTTTAGGATCTTGTTCGCTAGCTACATTATACTGCAAAACTTCTAAATATTTTTCCCCATTTTCCAATTTGACAACCACATCATTATTATCAAAAAACCTTTCCAAAGGGACAAAACCTTTAGGAATTATGTTGGTAGACAGCTGGACTATTTCATGTGCTGCGATTTTGCTTCTGAATTTTGGCTTCTCAATTTCATTGTCATGTTCATTCTCCTGATCGATCTGCAGATCTGCAAACTCATCTATCACTACAAGAAATCTAGTGAGTTCAGCATCGTCTTCAAAAACCTTCCAAAATTTTACATTATTAGGGAGAGAGGGCCTATATTTAACTTGAATTTCGTAATTCAATTTATGAGGTAGAGGGGGTATGAAAGCACAAGCCGACACAGCTAATGAATCGGCCAATTCATTCATTGCTCTAGGTACATATGAAATTTGAAAATTTGAAAAATCGCGAATTGCCTTCAACACTTCATCTCTGTATGCTTTCAGCCTAACATGTTTTGCTTGAAAGGACTTATTCACCTGCTGAATGATTAGATCTGCATCTCCGAATACCTGCAATCTTGTAATCTCCATCTCTTTGGCTGCATTCATCCCCAGAAGTAGTGCCTCATACTCAGCAATATTATTAGTCACTTTAAAATCAAGTTTAAAGGACAAATGAGAAGTTTTCTTAGAAGGGGAAATCAATACCACTCCTGCTCCTGCTGATTCTTTAGGGCAAGCACCGTCAAAGAACATGGTCCAAAGATCGTCCTCTGTTGTTTATGTGGGATGAATTGTGGGCTTTCTGAGCAGCAATGCATCTGGTAATGAATCATCAATTTGCAAAATATAAGATCCCATAGCTGTGTCGACAGAATAGATAGGATGATTGGATGGATTCTTTTCGTCACTGATTACATATGCCAACTGAGATTCCCTATATAGCCTTCTGTTCACCCCTCTGAATATAGGGATAGTAGCGTAAAAGAGATCCATTTGAAGAGTACCACCTAGCCTCTTCATCCACGATCTTGATAGTAGACATTCAAATTTAGGAGGTATGTCAGCCACTACTATATCCATAACCATAGTCTTCATGGATGCTTGGGTTAAGGTTACAACCAAGTCTTTGATCATCCCAAGACATTTGACTTTTCGAGAGTCAAAAGAGAAAAGATCATGATAAGACTTGGTGATCTCCAGCCCAAGCTCATCTAGGACCGCCTTTGGCATCAAATTGTGCGAAGCACCGGAGTCCAACAAACAGTTATGCAATGTTTTCTCATGAATATTTAGAGAGATGTAAAAGGGAGGACAGCTTTCATCTCTGTCTTCTATCATTTGGCCCAGAGTAATGGTTGTCTTTTCATCATATATGTTGAGGATATCAACAGAAAGGGATATAGATTGGGGATCTAGAGTTTTGAGGATATCCTTTTTTAACATTTCATTTTTCATTAACTCGACTAGAGGAATAGGAATTTTATTTTTTTGTATTTCAGCCTCAAAATTGAACGAATATGGGACTTTATCAGAGACCTTTATCTGATTTGAAGGAGCTTCTTGATTGCTTTGTTGTTCAACGGGAGGCTGACTTTCTAGAGTTTGATGCTTGACAGGGGCAAGAGTCTTTTTGGGAGGAGCTAATGCTTTCACCTTTGAAGGATTTGTTTGTTGATTCTCTGATGTCTGATCTTTTTGCTTAACAGGGGCTATGCTCTTTTCGGGAGAGGCTGGTGCATCTTGTTGGGCAGTATCAGATTTTGATCGAAGGTTATATCTATTCTTATCTTCTGTCGTGAAAATGCCATCACCAATAATATTATCTTATGTCACCCCAGTGTTTCAAAAAGGTCTCATCCAATTGCTCAATTCCATCTATGGAACCAACATGGATTTCTTTGAACCATTTCCTAGCATGGACATCTAGGCTTTGGACAAAGACTCGTGTCCAAACATCTTCTTCTTCAATATTAAGGTTTTCAGCATAACTATAGAAAGCCTCAATGTGTTCTTCAGCAGACACATCGCCTTCGCCTGTGAATTTGGGCATATACTTCTGATAGTCTCTCGTTGGCATGGTTGATACTGGGTTTGGCAATATGAGTGGTGCATACCTAGCAGCTAGGATTTGTTGCATCTTCGTCAAAGGAGGTGGTGCAGCCATAACTATCAAGGGTAAGAAAGGTGATGGTTTCTGTTTCGAGTCTTCAACACTGGAGGAATGTGAAAGAGGTGAATCTTCTAATGGGAAAGAGGTCTGATAAGAGGCTCTGTAAAAATTTGCAAGTTGTCCAGCTAAATTTCCTTCACATTTACCAGATATCTCTTGGAGGAGATGTTCAACAGCAAGGAGGCTAGTATAAATGTTCAAATGATCTTCTTGTTGCCGAGAATGAAAAGACTCAAGGGAAGAAGAACTGTGGCTTCTTTCTAAAGTCTTGGATGTTTTTTCAATCAAATTTAAATCTATCAATTTATCATCATTAGTATTTTCCTGTTGATCAAAAGGAATTTGTTCTTCTACAGTATTTACAGCTATTTTTTCATCAATGCTCTTTGAAAAGAACTCAAATTTTTCTGTAGTAGATTTTCCAGAACTGAAAAGAGGATTACCTTATGTATCTAATCTTGAAGTTTGACCCTGAATTGTCTTTCCCTTCCTGAGAATTAGTTCTGGATTGGAAACTGGTGTGATAGGTGATTCTTGAGGATTCGCCCTAGTACTGATCCTCTTAGGAGCCAGGATGAACTTGTGGAGTCGCCAGATAGATAATTACAACCAACTCAAAATGTCTAATCTTTGTCTATCATCAAATATCAGCTCTGTGTCATATCCCAGGAAAGAAGAACTTTGAATTTCGTCTCCCCGGCAACGGCGCCAATTTGTTATCACTCCAAGAAACTCCTTAGGGTTGTAGACTAAGGATGCTTGGTAACTTAAAAATAATGTGTAGATATGCTTGGAACAATGGGGTTTTTAATGATCAGTGTAATAGACAACTCATCATACATC
>ML804260.1:141563-153586 GCA_009831015.1 Picea engelmannii | reverse complement strand
CATTCATGGGCTGAGTTTGAGTTTGAAAGCCCTCCCAAAAAAGAAAATGTTGCCAAGTCCTTCCTTTCTGTCTCAGCTCCTCCAGGATTATTAATTTAATAAGGCCAAAGTGGCAAAGAGTGTTCTTCATACTTAGAGGTTCAGCTCTAATCTTTTTACAGATTTTAATTAAGCTCTTGTGCAAGAAGAAAGGTAGATTTAGGAGAGTTTTACCTGTGAAATGGTCTAAGAGCTTGAAATGATATAACATCAGTTTGTCGTACCTGCCTTCTGAAGTTATGTAGAGTTGGATGCCCTTAAAAAAATCCTGCCACTCATCTTCTAAATGGGAAACTGGCATGCTCTTCTTCCATGCATTATGTCTGAATTCTTCCTTCAAATATAATCTGAAATTTAGGTTCTTGGTGGCAGTCGTTTTGAACCAACTCTGGCCCGGTCTTGGTAAGTCGGTCGCTGCATCGATGGCAGCTTCATCCACGATGATCTCTAAGGACCCAACACAGGCTTTATTTCCATCAAACGTTTTAGCAAACGCCTCTGTTGTTGATTGGTGACAGCCATTCTGTAGCCTTTCGACATATTCCATACAGCCTGCGTTTGAGAAGTGTTTTTGCACTTCTGGATGCGTCTGTAGGAAGGACAGACTGTCCAATTCTTTTATCAACAGAGAGCCATTGCGTCTCCTTTCCATTTGCAATTCAAAACCCCAAACGATTCTTCACACCAAATACTACGATATGTTGTTTGGGCCGAGGTCTTGTGCTGGTGAAAACACTCGGCTCTGTTTTTCAACATTGAAAACTTACCATACACTTGTGGGTGATGCGTGTTGGGGAAATGAAGCAGCGATTTGATGTCACCAGCCATGTAGTACCGCTCCCTCAACCGTAATGATGGATTCAAATTCGCCATTTCCAACGCCATGATCACGAACCCTGCATTTCTGAACGAGATCCGCTTTGCAATCCGATTTAGACGTGCAAACCCGGCTCTTCCATCATTATCCACTTTCACCAGCGCATCATAATGATTGCATGACGTGGGTTGAGCATGTCATCATTTGATTTTTAAAACGTGGAGAGAACACACGTGATTCCCGCTTTCACCAGCTAATGGCCCGTCGGAAGTGCTCCTCGTCTGTTGAAAATCGTCGCTTTCACCAGCTAATGGCCCGTCGGAAGTGTTCCTCATCTGTTTAAAATTCGTCGCTTTCACCAGCTAACGACCCGTGGGAAGTGCTCCTTAGTTGTTGAAAGTCACTACTTTCACCAGCTAACCATCATCTTTAAAACACGCGTTAGCTGTTGAAAGCTTTTTTATGAAAAATTTAAAGAGAAGACCTTTATGGATTGTCTTATTTCTAAGACATAAATTAAAACCTAAGTTTTGCTTCTAGAAAAACTTAAAACAAATGTGGATAAAACTGCTAATAGCTATGCTATCAACCAAAAATGGAACCAAAGTGGCTGATTCACTTTGGGAGCTAACAAATCCCATAGATGTTGAGGAAAGGCCTCGTTATTTAGGATTGGTATATGGCGAAGTGGAGATTGGAGCGTTCTCCAAAACATTGGAAGCAACTAATGCTTCAAATGGCCAGCCTAAGTCATTGTGGGAACACTTCACAAAAGGTGATGGTGTATCACTCCTTGATGGAGATAGTGAATGCAATTCATCTCCAAAGCGAAGTGAAGATAAGCATCACTCCTTGGTGATGGTGTATCACTCCTTGATGGAGATAGTGAATGCAATTCATCTCCAAAGAAAAGGAAGGTATAATGATCATGATTTTTCCAATTCTCTTTTTTATTATAAAAAACATAAGAATGTAATATGAAACTTGTGGAATACGTATCCTTGTACTTTTTCCATTCACCAAAGCATTGTATTGCCAAGTGTTGGAAGAGACAATCTTTGTACAGGAAACTTATGTCGACCATGAAGGAAACACGACATAAAGACTCAACTCCGCAATGGAATAAAGAGAATGGAAAACAAGTCGGGATGCCAAAAACTCACTGCACTTATTGCAACAGGGGTGGACATCGAAAGACTAATTGTTGGAAGCTTAATCTGGAGCTTCATCCAAAGAAGGAAAAAAGGATTGCACATGTACTCACGAAGGAATAGGCATTACCAATGAAGCAAGAGGAACACCATGAAGGAAAGAAAACAATCACTTGGTTATGCCAAAAGTGGATGTCACATCTTCATTGTATTTTACTTCCATTAATGTAATCACACATGTTGAAATGATGACCTGTTATAACGTCATTTTTGTAATACATAGTGTGTTGTTTTTATCCTTATGAGTATGTAATCAGTAAGGTCCATTTTGTAACCTTTTGGAGGACCAAAAGGCCTTTAGTGGGGAGGTATGATCCAGAATGGATTCTAGAGCCAAGATAGGGCTCATAAAGGCCTAAAAATAAAAGTACTCAGAATCTCTTCAAAACGGACGTGTGTGTAGGCCTTGACATTATGAACCCAACGCAACTTGAACAGGCTCAAACGGATGTCATATGCTCAAGATATCGTGGTCTGTTCATTTTGCCAAACAGGCAAAAAAATGTTGACTGTACAGTCCGTACAGTGCCACGTGGCAGCTGACTGTATAGGAAGTACGACCGTATAGCTAATGTGGTAGGGTATAGTGGATGTTGATGTGGACAGGTACGGGTGGACCAATCAGAGTGTGACACATGTCACCAATGAAAGGGTGACATGTGGCACATCTGTATGGCTGACGTGGCAGGTCCGTACAGTCGTACGACATGTGGCAGATGACTGGACTATAGGATAACATGGTAGGTTGCTGACATGGTAGGTACAGTTGGCATGGGCCGAGGTGGCAGGTTGCTGACTGGGCATGATGGCAGACAAGTGGACAAATCGATGATTAACACGTGGCATATTGTTGACAAGTGGTAAGGTGCCACGTGCCCTAGTCATGGGCTGCCACATGGCACCCATATATTGTTCATTGGTTATATAAAAAAAGTTTATGGGTCTATGGGGGTCGAACCCATGACCTCTATGGGCGCCAAGACTTCGCGTAGGTCGGGCTACAAGCCTGCCTACCTGGTGGTTCTTAACACCATACGGCGCCACCATTATTTAAAGTTGATGGTATGTATTGTTGGCGGAGGTAAGGGTTGGGGCTAGGCCCCAGCCCCCGGTCGCAACACTTGCATATGCCCACACTTCTAAATCTTGGTGTGGATGGATAAGAGTCTAGCCTGCGACAGATATAGCCCGTCGCGTTGTTCCATGAGTCCACTCCATACGACCGGATGATTATTGTGGCATGGAGGTTATGGGGTTAGCCCCGTTTAGTCGGGCTAGCCCATTGACTAGGGGCGTAACCAATGGCTGGAAATCGGGGGGGCTATCCAAGTATAGAGTGTGTGGAAGGTAAGGATCACGGTATATGGCATAGCAAATGACCAGGGGTCGGCAGTTAAGGAGCTAGAGCTTGGTGCTAGGCCACATGGGTAGCGCACATACGACCAGGGCCCATATTTTGGGGGGTTGCGCCTAATTTATTCCCAAAAGTGGGGTTTTATACTATGTAATGTGATTTTTATTGATTTATGGCCTGATATTGGGATATTTTGGCCATTTTTGGGAGATATTGGGTCGTTTTTTAGGCCAGATCTTGGGGAGAAGTTGGGAGGTGATTACCAACTTCATGACTATATAAACTAGAGGCTCTTGAATCCATGGAGAGAGGTTTTCAGAGCAAATAAATGCTAAGCAAATGTAGAGGCAAAGCCATTTTTATGCAGGGAAGCTATTGGGGAGCGCACCTTTGCGGGCCATTTTTGGGAGCTTCGTTCATCCGATTTGGGTGCCATTAGTTTTGATGGGTTCTTGCGATCTTGTAGAACATGACCAGCTCATTGTTGTAATCTATTGGCACTTTCATGATGTACATTTAAAACTTCGAACAGAAATAAGAAAGCCTCACCCACTGAGACAAAGGCCCTGAGACGTAGGCAAGATTGTCGAACTCCGTTATCACTTTGGTGTCTTATGGTTTGTTGTTCTTATTGCTTATGTTCAAATCTGTATAGGCTTATATGGCTATCATAATTCCCCTTTCATTCTTCCTTTTTCATTCAGTTCCTAAATGGTAATTTAACTCATGCTTAATAACTCAACCATTGTCGTTTAAAAGATCTTTTTGGATCACTAATTGTTCTAACACTAACATTGGTAAACTCACTAAATTACTTGTTGTTGTTATAAAAGGTTTGATACATTCATCCAAATCACATTAATTTGTTGCATACACTAATCTAAAGGTGGCTTAACTCACTCATAAATAACATCTAACAATTGGATAATATTCTATTGGATGTATGCTTAATTTTCATGGTCAAATGTAGTATTTCTAAGCATTTATTATTGTTGTTGTTACAAATTACTTATTGTTGTTATAAGACTGGTTTACTGTTGCAATTTGCAACAACCATAACAATCTAACTTGTCTAGTGTCTAAAAGAGGTATTTATTGCATACTTTGTTCTTGGAAATTGTTATATATATGCTATAAAGTGTTCTTGTTCTAGGAAGGTACCAATTCATCTTCAAAACTCTTATTTTCCTTGACCTGGACCAACCATTGAGTAATCAAGATAGGGGTGGTAGGCTTGGCTAATAAACTTGTTATTTGATCCCTCAAGGTCACCAAGGAAGCCTCCCTTGTGGTGGACCTCTTCCATCTATAAAATGAGGGAAGTCCCTACTTAGGTGACAATGGTAGGTTCTTCCATAGTTACGCAAGATTTGGGATTTTGTGGAGGGACTTGCACAAGTACAATTCATGTGATAACACAACCCACATAATTTCCTTGCAGTGTGGAAATCCTAAATAACTTTCCATCTCATCCCTCATCTTTTCCACGATCTATTGGGATGTCATTATTCAAGAAGATTTCCTATATCTTCTTCCGATTTGGCCTACATGCGGTAACTAGACCTTATGTGCGTAGTACAAAAATTAGTTGCCGTGATGTGCACATCTTATTCCTTCCATTGCACAGTTGTTGATATGTGCGCGCAAAGTTGATATGTGCAAACATAGATGATATGTGTGCATGCACAAATAACCCCAAACCTTGGGTGCCAACAAGCCCCCAACACTATTAATTGGCTCGTCCTCAAGCCAATGGCATTTTTCATGAGTAAGTTTATGGCGTGAATTGATATTTGACTGAAATAGACTGACTAGTATATCCACACAAGAATTCAGTAAGAGAAAATCATTGAACTTGGCTATGGTAACAATCAGGCTTGAGTATGACCAACATCAAATCTCGATGCATCACATAACTCAGATCCAATCCAACGCATTATTTTTGTAATTCGTGCACACCTCCTATTGGAGACCCCATATAACTTATTTTGCCATATCTCCATAGCATCCTCTGAATTTGTGTCATATGATCACACACTTCTCTAGCTCATCTCACCATCCATTTGTGGGATTGATGTAATCCTCTGTGTGCCAAGTAATCTAATATATGTTCTCAATAATGGAGCTTTGTGCATCCTCATTCATAGGCTCAGTGTACATGTCTCCTTCATTTGGTTCAAATGACACATTCACGTGCAATGTATCTATCTAAAAGGACATGTGCCTCTTCTTTAAATTCAAAACTACATTATTTTCAAATTCCCAGTCAATACCAAGTAGCGTGGGGTATGGATTTGAGTCATCCATGATCTCAATCACCTCAAAGTTTACCTTAGTATTTACCCCTTCAATTTCACTTCAATTCGTTCCAGTTGGCCAACAAGATAGATTCTATATTGATTGGCTAGCTTGAGTTGAATGGGGGACCATACCAAGTTTGGCTTGCCCATCAATTCCCATGATTTCTTCAACAAGATGTTCACATTGGATCCCAGATCCAACATGACACCATCCATCTAACAACTTTTGAGTTCAATCGTCCTCTTGAACTCTCTTTCTGTGAGCTTTTTTTTTTCTCACCTGACACAGATGCCTTTTTGGTAATGGGGTGGATATAACTGCAGATGTTTCTTCTTCCCCCATACATATTCTTAACACATGTGTTAATTTCCTTGCAACATCAGGATCACTTAACATTTTCAAACAACAACATAAAAAGTTACTTACTTGATATTTTGCTTGCTCCATATGACCAGTGTTGTGTTGTGTTTCTCCTCGCGTTGTGTGTCGTATCTCTTCACGAATGCACTCCTCTATTGTCTTTTGTTTGGCCCATAACACCTCTTCCTTCCTCTAGGCTTCTTCCAACGACCTCTATGTCATGTGTTGTATATCTTCGTGCAATTTCCTCCAATGATTTATGTGTTGTGTGATGTAATTCTTCACGGGCTTGGGCCTCCTCTAAGGATATTTGAGTTGCACATTGTACCTCCTTGCACACTCAGTCTTCGTCTAATGACCTTTGTGTTACATGTTCTAGTTCTTCACATACTCTCTCTTTCTCTAATTGCCTATGTGCATTGCGTAGAAATTTCTTCAGTTGCATAGCATCAGACTTAGGAGGGGCTTGTGTTGCTTTTTTTTTATCTTCCCTTATGCTTTCTGACCCAAGATTTCTCCACACTCTAAGTCCATTCCCATTTCAATTCCTCCCGAGGTTACCACCCACACATCATCTTCTTCATCCTTCTTTTGATTCCAGCACGAATCTACAGCTACCATGTTGCAGTGCACCTTCTTCTCTTCCCACTTCTTCAATAAGTCAAGACAATCTTCAGTGGCATGCTTTGTACTATAGCAGTACCCATAGATAGTGTGCAATTTGGTACGAAACCTTGAAACACAACCCACCTCACCACAATTAAAACAAGTGGGTGGTATTCCTCCACCTCCTCCATATCCTCATCCATATCCACCTCTAGGACCTCCTTGGTATCCACCTCCTCCATATCCACCTCTCGGACCTCCTTGGTCTCCACCTCTATTTGTGCCTCTGGGGTTGTCACATTTTTTCTCTTCCCGGACCTGAAAGGCATCATGAGTGTGGTCCTCCCATCCACTGAAGTGATCGATAGTTGTTCACATCGTGCCCCGTGGATTTATAGAACTTGAAAAATGGGGTATGTGTGGTCTTCTGTTATTTCTATAGTGTTGGGAATTAGGTAAGGATATGTCCCCACTATATGAAAATCTCACACCACTTAGTTTGAGGCCCAGTCAGAAATGGATTCGACACACACATCACCAAGTAGTTTCCCAGGGTAGGACATTCATCCTTACGGTGACCTTCTGACCGGCATGTAGTACACCATATGTGCTCATCTTCACCATATCTTGCAATTGCATTGTAATATTTGCAAGTTGGGACTACACCTGTGCCAATCCTACTGATGTCTCGTCACCTCCTGACATAGCTTTTGGGCACTTCGAAATATTCATAGCCTCTGCTTGAATAGTCACCTTTTGTTGGGAGAGCATGACTCGGATTTGAAATGTCAACCTATCTAAAAATATTTTAAACCACTGGTCATAGTCCAATACAGTTTCTCCGGTCTATTTCTTGATCTCCTTGATTTCAATGATGCACTACAATTCTGAATTAGGCTTCTGAAACTCTCTAAGAAAATCTCTCTTAATTTCTGTAAGGGACCTTGTTTGTACCATTGACGCAGTTTCCTTGTACTTCATATACCACGTCAGAGATCTATCTATGAAAGTGGTCTCCAATTGCATGATCTTTGATGCTTCATCTATGATCCTCTTCACAGACCATATACCTTCTCATGTGAACCAATGTTTATTTGCATCATCCTTACCCATCCCATGGAACGTGGGTAGCCTCGGTGTTGTATCTTGATTCGCCATTCTCAATCTAGTGTTGTGTCATCCCCACTGATTGCTAGTTGTTGGTGATATCGATATTGACACTCTTCCCTACAAAGTATTGATTACTTTGTCTTCGTCTTCACTCATATCTTCTCTTCTTATTTCTACTACTCTTTCTTCTTATACTCCTATATTAGTGTTGTTTGTTGTTCTTTCTTCTTGGTTACAAATGTGCAAGGGGGGTAGTTCAAAGAGGGGGTTCCTCCATCTTCTCTCATCATCTCCGGTGACGGATCCTAGAGAGCTTCCTACATGTAGCCACACAAGTCCATTCACAATAACTAAAGCCTCTTCCCCTTCTCGGAGGCGTTCTTCATGCTCTTCTCCTCTACTTTATGTGTAGTCTTCTTTCAATGTTGCAACATCTCTTAATAGCCAAGGGGATCTTACTTTATCTTCTATGACCTTACTACCATTACTCTTGGTATCCTCACTATAGATTTTAACCTTGTACAATATTTACTGCAAATAGATTTTTAGTAAAAAAACAGAAAATATACAATGGAAAATACAAACCTTACACAGAGATTTTTCCCCTAGAAACCCAAACCGAGAAAACCAATATATTCTATATGCATTCATAGTGTTACATTGTTTACAATGCAATATACATATAGGAACCAACGACATCCAAAACCCTAACCCAATGACCTGGATTAGTCAACAACCCTAATTCCTTAACCGAAAATAGAAAACCATCAGCAAAGAAACCATGTGCTAAAAAACCACCTAAATATGTGACATGTTTCCCGAGGCAAAAACAAAATTCTCGGGGGCGCTGCCCCCGAACCCCCCTGTACGCCCAACGCAACATAGACATTGTTGCTTGTCCAAATAATATAACGCATACCCAACATACTCCCACTTGTTGTTTTCTTTGCATACAGGGTTACATAGTCAACAATCCAGGGTAGCAATGCCCATGGATCCTATACACCAAGAGAACTTCTCAGTGCTCACAGATTTTGTTAATGAATCTACAACATTCTTCAAAGTGTCCACCTTCATCATCAATACTTTCTTTTCTTCAATCATGTCTCTCGTAAAGTGATATTAAATATCAATATGCTTTGTCTTTGAATGATAAGTCAGGTTCTTCGCCAGAAAAATTGCACTTTGACTGTCACAATCTATACTTACATCTTTTTGTACCAACCCAATACCTAAACACAATATTTGTAACCATACTGCTTCCTTAATTGCATGAGTGGCTGCCATGTATTTAGCTTCTATAGTTGAAAGTGCCACTACGACCTGTATTTTGCTCATCCAACTTATTGCTCCTTCAAACAGGTTAAACACATACCCACTTGTAGATTTCCAACAATCCAAATCTCCAGCCTAGTCTACATCCACAAAGCCATGTATATCCACCACTCTGTCCAATCTCTGTCTTCCTTCGTAGCACAATCCATAGCTATGCCACGCAAATACCTTAAAACCCTTTTTACTATTTTCCAATGCTCCATCCCTGGTTTTGACATATACATGTTCAAAACTCCCATTGCATGTGCAATGACTAGTCTAGTATAAACCATTGCATACATCAAACTGCCAACTGCACTCGCATATGGAACACGAGACATGTCCTCCTCCTCTTCCTGTGTCTTGGGACATTGATCCGCAGATAACTTTACATCAACAGGAATAGGTGTTAGATAATGATGGATGTGCTCGTTTAACCATAGACAATATTATTATTGTCACCCAACCATAGGCCGAAGCCACCCCCGAGCACCTTAACCTTGACAGAGAATCATTCTGGAAGCAAACCCTAAGCTAGATAGCCAAACAAAGGGTGGCACACCTTTCTCCAAGGATAGCACACCAAGCAAGAGTAACAGAGCTTATCAGAGAGTCCAAACCATAACCAAGAGATAGTCCAAGCCAAAACTGAAATCTGCTAGCTGCAACAGCTACAACAACAACTCACCTCCAAAATTGCGCACAACTGGCCAACTGCAGTGCGCACAAGTGTTGCTTCTACAGTTCTGAGAATGCCAGCCAGAATGAAGACTGGCCTCCTGTATTTATAGTATTTCTGGCAGACTGCCTAGGCCGACTTCTCATTTTGGGTACTAATTCTTTAGTATATAATATTTACTTTAGTCGACTTCTTCGCTTGAAGGCTAATAACCTAATACAAGTCATTCTCTTGAGCCGACTTGTCTTCTAGGGTTATTAACCAATCAATTAGGGTTTCTTCTTGCTTCCCAGAATATTATATCTCGACAGGTTTATATGTGGAGGTAAATACCTCCCACAACTACCATAATATCAACACTCCCTCCTAGCTAGGGAGGTATTGAAGGTAATGGTCTTGAGCACAAACATGCCATTCACCCGGTAGCATCAACATAGTCGCATAGATTATCTCATGATTAGATCATGAGCACCATCATCACTATTAATGTCATCAACTACATCATCTCTCCAAACCATACTCCATCTGAGTAATCAAACATGATGTTGGATAAGTCACTCACTCCACAGAGTGACACAAGAACCATTCTTCTAATATTGACATATGTCCTAGAAGAATAAATGTCCCGAACCATTTTTCATCTGGGAAATCTCTGTCCATTGATCATCCATCTAGCTAATAATCATTTCCAATTTCCAACAATGTTGATAGTCTTCAAGGCAATTGGAACAATGTCATTCAATAGAACACAACTATGTCTATCCATAGTAGTACACAACTACAATACAATGGTACACTACCACACCAAGTAGCACACAGATACTTGATCAGTGACACATAGTCACAATCAGTGGAACACATCCACCACAGTAGTATACATCTACTATCCGGAGACATACAGTCTCCATAATAATCATATCATATGATATCAACCTGCATAGAAAACATTATTATGATATAAACTGAATCATATGGACCATTCTTCCACTCACATCTGTGAGATCTGGAAGATCATCTGCCCTCAGAAGGTAAAACATCAATGATGAGCTATTTGGACTATTCTTCTCAAGCAAGGAAGAATAATTGTCCCTATTTATGAGCCTGGACCATTCACCTATCTGGGCCATTCCTCCGGCACTAAACAAAGTGCAACCTGGAGAGAATTAATCTGCCCCAGGGAATGCATGTGTGTAAATTGATGAAGGCCTTATATGGTCTAAAACAGGCTCCTAGAGCATGGTACTCTAGACTGGATGAATATCTATAGCAGACAGGTTTCAAAAAATGAAGTGCAGACAACAACCTCTAGATCAAGGTAACTCAAGATAGTATTTTTTTAATTGAAGTTTATGTTGATGATATTATTTTTGGAAGTAATGATGACAGGTTAATCCAACAATATGAAAAGGATATGCATAATGAATTTGAAATGCCATTACTCGAAGAACTATCCTTCTTTCTGGGTCTTTAGATATGTCAAAGGAACCAATAAATTTTTATTTCTCAAACTAAGTATATTAGAGAAATGCTAAATAAGTTTGGAATGGAAGATTGCAAACTAGTTACCACTCCTATGCAAACCAATTGCAAATTGAGCAAGATGATGATTAAAAGTCTACAGACCAGAGGCAATACAGGTCAATGATTGGTAGCTTACTATATGTGACAACATCCAAACCAGATGTAATGCAGGTAGTTGGACGGGTGGCACGATTTCAAGCAGCACCAAAGGAATCACATGTCTTAGCAGTAAAAGGATTTTCAGATATCTCAAAGGAACATAAGAGTTTGGATTATGGTATCCAAAATGAAATGATCTATCACTTATTGCCTACACGGATGCAAATTAGGCAGGTTGCATTGATGATCAACGAAGCACCAATGGAGCAACGTTCTACTTGGATGAGTGTTTAGTATCTTGGCTAAGCAAGAAACAATCATCAGTATCTTTATCTACAGTCGAAGCAGAGTATATTGCAGCAACAACATGTTGTACATAGGTTCTATGGATGAAACAAACTCTGACATAGATACAGGTTGAGTATGATGAGCCCATTCCAATCTATTGCGATAATACAAGCACCATGAGTATTTCAAAGAACCCGGTGATGCACTCCAAGACGAAGCACATTCCAATAAAGTATCACTTTCTACGGGAACAGGTTGCAGAGAAGAACATTAGAGTTGAATATATGGGCACAAAAGAACAAGTGACATACATCTTTACAAAAC
>ML804260.1:117254-133364 GCA_009831015.1 Picea engelmannii | reverse complement strand
CCTCATGAGTCATCTAGAAGCCCCAAAAGGTCAAAGTAGTCAAAGTGGTTGCAAAGAAGAAATTATTTAAATAATAAAGTGAATTGATGAGTGTACTATAAGTCAAAGTGGATACAAAAGAAATTATTTAAATAATAAAATTAATGGAGAAATTACTAAGTGGACAACTGGTTAGAAGTGGGTTAGCCCTAAAATAAGGAAAATGGGTTAAGATGGTTAGAAGGTAATTTAAATAATAAAGTGAAGTGATGGGTGTACTATAAGTCAAAGTGGATACAAAAGAAAATATTTAAATAATAATGTTAATGGAGAAATTACTAAGTGGACAAGTGGTTAGAAGTGGGTTAGCCCTAAAATAAAGAAAGCCGGTTAAGATGGTTAGAAGGTAACCACCTTGAGGAAGCTACATGAAAGTATAAATAAGAGGCAAGGGTCTCTCATTTTTAATCACACTTGAACATATTGAATATCTACAAGTGACCGAGGTAACCAAAGGATATCTAAGGCGAATTTCAGAGGGAAGTTGAATTAAAGAAGGCTGAAATTCAAGGGAGGATAAATTCTTTTGATGATGATTTCTAAGATCCATATAAAAAATATTCCATGCGGGGCACGTTCTACAAGTTCTCTCTCTAGAATAAGCCATAATTCAACAAGGTTGTTACAGGTTGGTTGGCTGCATGTTAGTGGTATAGGTTGTTACAGTGGTATATCTCACAGTGATAGTGTGACAGTGGTTCCATCATTCTACTTCTACGTCATGGCGATTGGACGGGGCAAGGACAAGTGGTTGTAGCCACCTTCCAGTTGTAGTCGGAGAACATAGGGGGTTGTAGCCTCCTTTTGGTTGTAGCGAAAGAATTGGGGAGTTGGAGCTTCCCTCAGGTTGTATCCTGAGAAACTAGGGGGTTGGAACCTCTTTCCAGTTGCAGCTAGAAAACAAAGGAAGTTGGTGTTTCCAATGAATGTAATTCTTAAAGGCATATAAGAAAAAACATTCTGTGGTTTTCTTCCGCTTTGGGTTTCCACGTAAAAACATTGGTGTACTGTGTATGTGTATGATTCCTCATTTGCTCATTGTTTATTTACTCTGCAACTATTGGATGATAATGCTACATTGATATAACACTTGTATTTTATGGTTAAAAATGATTAAATTGCTCTATTACTGATTAACCCCCCCTCCTCCCCTCTTAGTAATCCAACACATCAAACACCCAATGACAACATTATTTGTATGCACAAAGACTATATACCTAGTGACATGGTGTTTAAACTTGTTAATGTCATAAACTTTTGCAAGTAACTCTTTCTTGGTAACTGTATAATTCATCTCTACACTAGATAATTTTTTGTTGATAAAATGAATTGCAAAAGGAATGTTGTCTTCTTGTTAGCCCAAAACTGCCCCTATTTCCTTTTCAAATGCTTCAATATGAATGTGGAAATGGATGTCCCACTTGGGACCTTTCAAAACAAGGACTGTTATGAGTTTTTCCTTAATAAATTCAAATGTTTTTTGAATTTATTGTGTAGCAAAATTCGTTGTCCTTGGACAACAAAGTGAATGAAGGGGAGACTAGTTTATTGAAGTCTTTTATAAACCTCTTGTAATATCATGCATGTCCAAAGAATCTCCTTACATATTTTTTATTTTGAGGTGTAGGTAGTTACTTAATGATGTTCACTTTGATTTGGTCCACTTCAATCCCTCTGAAGGAGATATGGTGACCCAAGACAACCCCCTCACTCATAAGTATGTTGTATTTTTTCATGGCTGAGTGAGAGTTTCATTTCTTCATACCATTTCAATACTTTTCCAAGGTTGGTCAAGGCTTCCTGAAGGAATTTTCGTAAGGTGTGAAGTCATCCATGTAGATTTCTACAGTGTCATGGATGTGGTCTAAAAAGATGCTGAAGACAACTCTTTGGAAAGTTGTGGGAGCATTGCAAAGGCCAAAGGAAAATGACCTTGTAGGAAAATATTCCCCAAGGACAAGTGAAGGTGGTTTTATCTTGGTCTCAAGGCTTATTTGAATTGACTATTCCGACTAGACCCATCTAAGAATGAGAAGTACTTTTTGCCTACTTGGACATCGAGTACTTAGTTAATGAAAGGAAAGGGGAAACAATTCTTCTTAATCGATTTTTTGAGTTTTGTATAATCCACATACTCTCCATTTTCCATTCTTCTTAGGCATAATAACAAAGGGTGAGACAAATTCACTATCAGAAATAGGATAAATGAATCCTGCATCTAAGAGTTTTTGTAGTTCTCCTTTGACCATATCCTTTAGAGAAGGGTGCATCATTCTTTGAGGTTTTCTAATGGGTATAGAGGATGTAAATATGATGAGTACATATGTCAAATTTACTTCATGCCTTTGTAATACCATACACAATCTACAATTTGAGTCCTAAGGAAAACCAACAATTTTTGCTCTTGTTCATTAGTCAAACCAGTGTTGATTTTCAGAGTTTTTGAACGGAAAATTTCCACTATTTTGATTGTTGTTTTGCCAATCTCAGCAATGACTAAATATGTCTATGAACTCTCTTTTAATTCATCAAAAGTTTTGGGCTATTGTGGTTGTTCTTACTCATCAAAACCATCATTTTTTACAACAAAATGGTATAGATTTTGTATAAAATTGGAGATGAAAGTGTTTTCTTCTAGGTTTTTCCCGGATAAGGATGTCCCAATGGTTAGGAGAGAGTAAACAAAGGTCTAAATTATCTTTTCTTCTTCTTATTATCCTACCCACATAAGAATTTCCTCTTCCATTTGTGGCTTGGTAGGAGGATAAAGGACAAGTTGTTTTTGAGATTGACCATTGGTAATGGTCATATTTCCTACCCTACTACTAATATATGCATTTGATGTAGCCAACCAAAGTATTTCTAGGATGAGAGAGTATCCATTAAGCTTGGACACCGATCCTTATACGAATGTGTGTGTGTGTGTGTGTGTAAACAATCACATGAATTAAAATAGTATACCACCATTCTATATCCATCTTAACCTTGGATCTATCAAACACATAGACATATCAAATCTTTGGAAGTGCAAACCTTTATTTAATCTTTTGCATTCTAAAAAAACTTTGTACTTCTAAGGATTTGATCCCTATTAATTCTTGATAGATTCGGGGTGAAGATGGATCTACATTGGTCCTTATACCAATGGGGGTGTCCATAGAGGTAGTGACCCTCCTACTAACATAATTCATATAAACAATCACATGAATTAAAATGGTATAACATTGTTCTACATCTCCCCCAGATCTATCAAGCATAGAGAGGGGTCAAATCTATGGAATTGCAAACCTTTCCTTAAACTTTTACATTCTAAAAAAACTTCATACTTCAAAGGATTGGATCCCTATCAATGCTTGATAGATTCATGGTTAAGATGGATCTACACTAGTTTTTATACCAATGGAGGTGTCCATGGAGGTAGTAACCCTCTTACTAACATAATGTTTGATTGGTTGCGGGTTGAATACGTGTACTTGCTTGACCTCTCCTTCCTCCTCTGTGAAACCTCTCATAAGTGTGATGATAAAACAATGAATAATAATAGGATATATGACATCTTGGAATAGTTTCTTCAACTTTAAAATATCCTCTCCTCTTACATGTTATCCCATATTGATAGTACACTATAATCGACGACATCATATAAATTCCAACATGCCATAATTCTTATGCTAACAAATTGAAAGCATGCTTGCTCAACATCTTCTTCCTCATTCTCCCTCTAAATGAATGGACATTTATGCACATATTCTCGTAATGAAATTGCCTTTCTTACCATAATGTCTAATCATTGGAAAAAACATATTTATATTATCATAATTCATAAATATATAATTATATAATAATAAAAAATGGCCCAAATACAATTACCACCTTTCATATATATATCAATACAAAGAAATAATATAAGATTTGCAAAGTTTCAAGATTCGCAAAGAGATAAGATCAAACTAAACTAAAATAAAATTTGTGTATATCAATGCTAGTAGATAAGTTTAAAATATAATAAAATTTCTGTATATCAATGCGAGGAGATAAGTTGCTCGGAGATAAATTTAAAATAAGTTAACTTTATTGATATTTAACAAAGGACGACGTAAGTGTCGGTACAAAGTGGAAGTTCAAACGCCACCTCTACGACCATACTAATTTCAGAAGTCTTCGGCGGGTCGCGATTTCTTGTTTTTCAAGTTACGCCTGTTCAAAGGTCCTCCATTTTCAATAATTCAACCTTTGAATGGATCAAATGCTGTAAAAACACCCATTGAAAACGCCTCAAGAAAGACGTAAATATTCAATTTCTTTACATTGAATATCATAGACTGAAATTAACGAGAGACAGTCACTCCCTCTGCATCTCAGAGGAGATAAATACTATTATTATTGCTATCGTTCATTCATTGGGGTTTGTCAAACAAAACTTGAAGCAGATACATGGAGGATGTCTGCGAAGGCAAATGTTTCAACTTCCCAAAGCAGGAAGAGAAAATACTCGAAATGTGGGAGGCGACGGACGCCTTCCATACTCAGCTCAAGAAAACTGAAGGAAAACCAGAATATGTGTTCTACGATGGGCCTCCTTTTGCCACCGGTCTGCCTCATTACGGTACCATTCTGGCCGGCACAATAAAGGACATAGTCACCCGCTACCAGACTGCTAGAGGACACCATGTGATCAGGAGGTTTGGATGGGATTGCCACGGCTTGCCCGTGGAGTTCCTGGTTGACACCAAATTAGGCATCAAGAGCAGAGATGAGGTCTTAGCCATGGGCATCGACAAGTATAACGAAGAATGCCGGAATATTGTTATGAAGTATAGCAACGAATGGGAGAAAATTGTTACCAGGGTGGGCCGGTGGATCGATTTTCAGAATGACTATAAGACGCTCGATCCCCAGTTTATGGAGAGTGTGTGGTGGGTGTTCGAGCAGCTCTGGCACAAGGATTTAGTATACCGAGGCTTTAAGGTTCTCCTCAATATTTTTACTATTATTTCAATTTGGAAGGTGTTTTCATATCTGGGCTTTTAGATCACAGAAACACATTTATTTTTGTTTTAAAATTAAGCTTTGCCAAATTGGAAGTTGGCTTTGGGGTGCAAGTTTTGGGTTGATGTGATAGCATTTTCTTTCACTCTGTACTAACATCACCGATGGTTTAGGTGTCATGCCTTATGTACCATTTTTTGCTTGCAGTTGTTATCTATGTGATGAAATAGGTTATCTCTTCAGTGGCATATTTGGTAGGTATAAGGTGTGATATCATGGTTCCAAGTGTACAGTTTTGGTGTCATGCCTTTTGTGCCATGCAGTTGTTATTTATGTGATGAAATAGGTTATCTCTTCAGTGGCATATTTGGTAGCTATGGGGTGTGATGTCATGGTTCCAAGTGTGCAGTGGTGGAATGCTTCTAGGACTCCGGTGGGTGAAGGATGATGAGTTAAGAACGGCACTGGCTAAACGTTCTATCTTTTGAATTTTTTGGCTGGATTCTGGCGAGGTAAATTTGGACAAAATCACTATTTTCTGTTGTTTAAATTGCATTTCTGAATGCATAAATGTATTCAGTGCGATGAAAAATCCCTAGGGCACTTGGATTATACAAACTTAGCCACTCAAATCTGCAGATCCAACCATTTATCACGGGATTTCGGGCAAAATCAAATGCCGGAAAACCTCCAAAAGGTAGAACGTTTAGACTACTGCGAAGAGCAAGTTGAGCAGTTGGAATGATCTCTCAGTGTGACATCTGGCAGCTAGTTGAAGCTTTTTTATTGCTACGAGGTTATAAAATTGACTTAAGCTAAAACCTTAAAATTGAATTGAGTTGCCTAATTCGAATTGCTGTGTTTAGTGACATTATTGCTTAGTTTGACTTTTCAAAAACCCTAACTGAGGCAAGTCCAAAACCCTAATTTCTATTGCTATTTCCACCCATGAATCCAATTGCTACTTGCTAATGTTCGCTAACCCTATAAAGCTAAAAAGTCAAATCTGATTTTCCTTATCCAATCAATGCATGCAATGAAAATCCCTAAAAACAAAACTTCTGTTGTTAAATGGCTAAGGAAAAAAGCTTGAGTTGACCTCCTATTTTGTGAATTAAATGTGCTGATTTTGTCTATCCCCGACCTTAATCCTGACCCTTCACCAATCTTAGCATGAGAGACATCTTTGGAAACCTTATCTTCCAAAGGAAATTCGCTGGAGGTATATTTCTGGCAGTTTTTGTGGAATATATCCTTAAGGAAAGAAATCTGGGTTACTAAGACAAGACACCAACTGATGGAGGTTGCCTTTATACTGTTCCCCACTTCAATTGGAAAAATAACAGATTATGATACCAATAAAGGTAGTTTTGCAAGATTAATTTATGAAATCTGAACTAATGAATGAACATAAAGTGGCTGTTGAGGTTAACGGCAGCAGTTTGCTTTGTTTGCAGTTGGTAAAAAGCAGGTATTAATGCTAGAATTGGCAACCAGCAGTTGAAGCACGATGAATAGATATGATCTGAAGACATTCTCCAGCAGTTTCATGATTGGAAACAACAGTCTTTATCATAGTTTGCATGTTAAGGTGCCTGAAATTCACCTTGGTATTCCTGGGGGTTGCTTCTGGTAACACTGGTTCCTGGTCTCAACGACCCTGAACATACATTTCGGAACACAAGGTTAGATGACCACTTGAGTCTCCCCCGACAATTCAATTTGCGGAAGGATCATGATCAATCATGGATGTTGAATACATACAATGGGTGTCTGATAATTTTTCTCTGGTGGGGGAGTTCTCTCACATTAAGAGGGGAGAAGATGAAACTATTCCCGAGTTTCATGGCAGATTTGGCAAGGCATTGCATAAGATTCATCCTGCATTCTGACCAAGAAATGTTTTAGTGACTCTTGTCATTTCCTTTGATTCGGAGTTTCGTTCCCTCTTATGAGTGAGAACCCAACAAATTTAGGGCAAGCTTTTTGCACTGCCCTAAGAGTGCAGAAATTCCTTGCTGCTGAAAAGAAACAGAATAGTGGAAAACTTGCATGTGATGATTTTTTCAGTGAGATAAACTCTCATATTATCTCTACGATTTGCTTTTGATATTTGTCCCGTCCCTGAGGCAAATCAGTGGTGCATCAATCTGTTTACTAGAGGTATTTTTTTTTCAATGCTGGTAGAGGTGCGGAGCCGCTTGACCATAAGGGAGAGGAATCCCAACCAAAAATTGTTTCAGGGTTTTCTATTCTTCCCGATCAACCCTTTACTCACATACACTGTGCTCTAACATTGGACCACTACTTGATGGGATCATTTACACATGTTTTGAAAACCTTATTGATGAACTTTTGAAAGGATAAAGATGACTCATGCTTGGATGATCATGAATTGGTAGTTGCACCACTTGAGAGCTATATGCAGAGTTCCATGAAGATGAAGAGCCAAGTTTACAAGTGGGTTTGTTGATTCCTTCTAGTAATAATGATAAATTTAAAAAAGAAGTGCAACAAATCAACCATGCAGAATTAAATAAGTAGCAGAGTTTATCATATCCCAACGACGATTCAAGAACATTTCGATGAGATACCATTACAATAGGGGGAACAACTTTTGGTTCAACGAGAAGAGGATCTCCCAAACGGTTTGCCACTGATCCCACATTTAGAGTTTGTTTTTCAGGGAGATCCTCAAGTTGAGCATTGCTTGGATATCAGGATTAGTCACGATCTGTTTGAGTTGAGGATTATAGAGGTGTTTCAGTAGGTAGATCTGAAAAGTTTTTGGCTACCCACACTCGGAGTCGAGGGTTTTCCATGTTGTAGCATAGACCTCATGTTTTACTTTACTTCTTGCTCTTTATATAGGAGACATTGTGGTACTCCTGTATCGACATCATTGTACTTTGTAGTCCCATTGACCTACTTTGTGGTCATTTGTTGGAGATTAATATAATTATCTTATCTTATCTACTTTCTTCTTGATAATTGGTGAGGGATCATGTTCTGAGTTTCAGCCAACAAACCTACTGGTTGCTTGACTGACAAGCACATGAATACATCTTTCCTGATTGGCTGTATTAGAGGGTTGACTATGTTGATTTTTCTTGCTGGCTAAATCAGTTGTCTGCATGGTTGTATAGGTCGTTTGATTATGATGATCAATCACGGTAGGTCTGACAAACTTTCAAAATAAGAGCTTCTTGGCTCCTATACAACCAATTTTTTTTTGTTTGGTTGGGTGGTCAAAGTAATTTTTTTCTCCTTCTTCCTTCGCTGTCCTGTTGTTTTCTTTATTTCAGATCGCTGTTATGTCCTTTATTTTCACTTTAATGTATTTTTGAGTCAACTTCCTTCCATATTTAAGCATAATAAGTTGTTCTGCACATGTAGAAGTAGCCATAGGTCCTTTAGCATCTATGTTTCCTTTCCTTTTCAGCTAAATTTTGTTGTCTTGAGTTGAATTCCTAAATTTGATATCATATGACTGTTGCTTGTTCTTTAAGAGACTGGTCTAGGTTAAGCTTGGACGAGTGCATCAGTCTTTACATTGCATTGCCATGGTTGGGTATTGAGTCGAGTAGCCGTGGAAGTATTGAAGAGACAATAGGGGAAGTCTTGAGTCATTTTGTTGTGTTTTCTCTTCATGTACTTCATTGGGTCAACCTCTGTTGGTCATTGCCTCATCTAGTAGTACTAGGGATGTTAAATTTTTAATTAAAAAGTACCTAGGCAAGTGTTTCTCATCCCTAGGCGCCTAAGGGGTGAGAAAGTGCCTAATGTGGGCCCTAGTCATTTAATTTGTGAGATGCAAATTAAAAGGTGACTTTATGACTTTAGTGAGGGGGTGAGTGAAGAGACACTCAATCTCAACCACTCATCTAATCTAATCTCAGCCATTGGATTAAGAAACTCTTCACCAAGCATGAGGTCGATTAGGGTTGGAGGGCGCACCCATTGTTGGGTAGTTGGTTCATTGTTGAGAGAGCATTTGAGAGCAGCAAGAGAGAAGCCATTTCTGAGAGCTAGGGCACGCGTTCCAAGGTAGATTACTAGCACAAAATTCGAGGCAAGGAGTTTAGCATATACAGGAGGCCGTACAACATGGATTCCAAGGTCCGTACATTCTCGTGTGAGCACAGAAATCGAGAAAGGGGAGCAACATTTATTACTGGCCGTACAGTACGGATTTGCACAGTCCGTATGGTTCAGTTTTGGCACAAATTTCGAGGAGGGAACAACAACTATACACAGTCCGTACAGTACAGATTTGTAAAGTCCGTACAACCTCTTTATTGCATAGAAATCGAGGTGAGTTGCTGTGTGCATTTTCTGGAAAGTGTGGCATGGTTTTCTAGAAGGCCGCACAACCATTAATACACCCATAAATTATTTGCTGTTGTTGGCATGTATTTCGAAGCATCCGTACATCATTTTGGAGGCACAAAAATCGAGGAGCAGACCTGCAATTTATTGCAAAAAATTCTGGAAAGAGTTTAGAGGAGTTTGGCTCATTTCCTGTGTGAAGACTTGGCACGATTATCGAGATAAGTTTGTCATTAAATTTTTGAAGATGAACATGCTGTAACAAAATTTCTCTGAAGCTCCTAAATAATAAAAATCTCCATCTCTCACTAGTTTTCCCCTTGTGGGTTTTTCCAGGGTCAATGTTAGACCGAAAATATCTGTGTCAATAATTTTCTGAGTTTTATATACTACTAATATTTTATTTCTGCGTTATAAACGATGTTCAAAATCCTCATGTTTCAGTTCTGAAATTAATTTTCTGCTGAGTTTTATTTGTTGATATAAAAACTGGGTTTGGGCATTAAACATTGGCTGAAAAATCAGCGAGACTGGAACTGGGTTGGGGTTTGAAAATTTTACACATGGCACCGTATGGTTGTACTTATGATTTTTGCTTCATGTTGGGGGAAATGTTTTCATCATTGCCTTTCTCCTAGTAGATCATTCCTCATCGATTTTAGCACATCATCTGAGGATTGATTTAGAAGTTAGAGTGCCTTGACGGTTGTTTGCCTTCATTGGCGATCACCTCACATCTAACAGGACTGAGCATCATTGGGTCCTAATCGGATGAGCTTCATTGGTGTTTAATTTCAGCTCATTTTCACATTGATGGACTGTGCTTATACCTTAGAGCTCATTGGCCTAATTGGTGGGTCTCTTCGTGCCTAGCACGGTGTTTTCATCATTGACATTTGACTAGGTGGCTTCTTCTCAGTTGTCAACTTCAACTCATTCTCTAGTGTGAGGAGGGTACATTTTAGGTGGGTTGTAGATGGACATGCATTGTTGTTTCCTCATTCCAGTTGATTAGTCAAGGTGCCATGTAGTTGAATCCATTTCCTAGAGGACAAGTACTTGGATACATCCTAGGTTTCCATGGATCGGTTTTTAGAGCATCAAAGTACAAAGATTCAATGGTTCTCGACACCTCGTAAGACCTTGCAAGTGGATGTCTTCCCCTTGAGGTGTCATTGTTAACCCCTAGATTTTCTTGCGCAATTGGTGGGCCAAGATCCAATGAGATTCCATCAAGTTGGTTCCATTATAGGTGCATCCAGTCCTTCACAGTAATTAGAGCTTGTTTTAGAGTTAGTTTCACTAGATGTAGATAAATTGCTATTTTTAGTAGTTTGCCTTTTTCTAGGAGCCAGAGATCCAGGGCCCGCATGGCAGAGATGTTTACATATTCTTGGTCCTTGCCTAAGTCGCTGTGTTTGGCTACCTTTTAGCATCAAGTTTGAAAATTTCCAAATTTGAAGGGATGGCGAACAAATTTGTTCAAATACACCCATCAAATTTGGTTGAATAGTAAGCATCTCATTTCCAATTAATATTTTACTTAAATTTGCGTGTAAATTCATTCCTTTTAACGAGAATTTGCTAAACTTAGTTTATTTCTCGGAAACAACGATGTTCTTTACTGAATTTGACTTAGAATATTATTGGTCAAGCACAAGGAACGTACGTGAATATAAACCTTGTTACTGTGCATAATTTTTAATGGTTTTCATGGTAATCTTCCAGGATATGGAATATAACAAAAACACTCGGGAGATCCATGAAACAGACATGTTTGATTTGCCTCAGTGTGTATGCCATAATTGGAGGAATATGCAACTTTAGATTAGAATGTAATATTTATGACCAAAATGGTCATAGGGTACATTGTAAGGTTGGTCGTAAGGGTAATTAAAATTTCGCAAAGTGTTGATTGTCGTCATGAATTTTTGCCTCGGCCCAATTTTTATTAGTTATAATATATTTCATTCATATATATATATATATATATATATATATATAGGAAATAAAGAGCGACCTAAGTCACCAGACATGGGGACACGAGACACGAAGGACACTGATATATGAGTCTCCGACACGGGCACGACAACCCCCGGAAACAGGACACGGAGGACATGTTATATATATGTATACAATTATTTATATACTAAATTATGAATTACACATACAAAAATGAAATAATTAATAAAACTGTAAACATTTACATGATGATGATACAAATTCAATCATACAACTAGTACTAACTTAGTTACTAAATGACAAGGTATGGTGGTGAAAAAGATCTCTGTTGGTGTCCCATAATTAGGGGACTCATTCTGTAAAATAATGGTACTCATGGAATCCCACCCCTCATAAACCTCTCCTAGGATGGGCTTGTCTTTGTCTTCAAATCGTAACAAAGAGATGATAGGGTCCATGATATTAATGGTAAGATCTACCCTCTCCCACCAAGCATCATCTAACACTGTATCCTTGACCTTTTTTGAAGAAGCTTGATTTGTCTTTCTCCAAAAAGACCAAAACTCTAAAATAACCATGGACCCAAGAGTGGGCTTGACCTCCCTCAACCTCTTAAGCACGATGAATGAGGAGGCAAACTGCGTATCTGCAACCTTCAACAATGATAGTTGTGTGTACTTTTTATAGATTGTGAGGGCATTGGTATGGTTTTGTACAAAATTGTGGATATGACGTGCATCCTCAATAAGATTTCCGATCCATGTCACATCCGAAGCAATGGATTTAAGTGCTAAATTCAAGGAATGAAAAATGTAAGGCGTCCAAAATATTTGTGGATATTTAGCTTCCACAACCATGCCAACAACCTTGCAAACAAGTGCATTATTTGTAATAATTTGCACACAAGAATCAACACCTACATCTTCAATAACTTTAATGAACAACTCACCCATAGAGTGTGCATCCTTGTATTTTCCAAGAGCATCCACCGCTTTCAAGAAAACTGGTCCATTCAAGGAAGACACCATGAAGTTGATGAGTGGGTGGCGTGTTGCATCTATCCATCCATTTGAAACAATACTAACACTAGATGAGGGCCAAGTTGCTTTAATAGGCTTTAGCATTTTATCCAGCTGCCTCTTTGTCTTAACCAACAACGTGGTTCTAAGCCTCTCTGAACTAGGAGGCATGTATCCTGCTGGAACCCCTTGAGTTAGATTTCAACACATCTCAATAAACAAAGGAGACCCTGCAACATTAAATGAGATGAAGTCGAGATAGAAAAAAAACCCAATGGTAAGATCCAACTCATCTCGCCTCTCTTGTTGAAATATCTTGTCCATTGGACCCATTGCGGGCCTCTTTCTTGTTGCTGCACTCCCACCCCCAAATGGGTGTTTGCTAGATGGTTTCCTCAAGAATGGAAGAGGATCCTCATTCTTGGTTTTCCTAGATACTGCTGCCACGATCCCCTCGCCAACATTGGCCTCTCTTTCTAGTTCTCTTCGTTTGGATGCACTCACTCCTTGACATGGTCCAAGTCCACAAGGTGTGCCCAACAAATGGCCCTTTACTCGTAAGTAGGTGCTTGTAAATTGATTCTTGCAAAATCTACATGTCCAAAGAATATTACCTCCTTTGTTTAACTTGGACCTAGGCCCTTGATGTCTTGTGACATACTTCCACAATGGATACTTTGATTCTTGAGCTTGCTACCTTGCTAAAACAGTGTGTTTTTCAGCATCTGAAATTGTTGCTGCAGCCCCACTTCCAGCATATGGAACACTAATTGACCTTGTTGAAAATGAAGGAGGGGGGAGAACATTAGTGAGCAAATCCCTCCCTTTCTTTTTCTCTCTTCTAGCTACCCTTGATGATTGAGCCATGGCTGCTGTAGCAAAGTTCTCGGACTGCTGCTGTAAAAAAAACTTGAAGAATGGTGGAAAAATCCACTTGCTTGGCACTTGGAATCCCTTCTCACACTCCACTAAATCCCTTTGCTGCACTCTAAGTCACTTGCTACTCCAACCCGTGGGAAGAATGAGGCAAAAAACAAGTAAAAAATTGGCTTTATGGGCCTGCGAGCTCTCTTTTTTGCGAGACACGCGTCCCTTTTTTGTGACACGAAATTGAGTGGTGTCGGACACGAAATTGCAACGTGTCACGTGCACGTGACACGTTGCAACATTGTGTTTGACACGTGTCAAGTCGAATCGTGTCGGATTTAATGGACACACGACATGAGGGGGGGGTTTGGTTGTATCCTGTGACTTAGATAGCGAGTTTCAATAAATTATTTATAATTTTGACTTAGGGTATAAACTAATATAATATAATTAGGTTATGAATTAATTTAAACTTATATATATTAAAATTCTCTGTAATAGGACATGCCCATATGGCCCTCCATGTTCGTATCCTTTGTGTCGGACACGAAAATGATAGGACATGTGTCGGGCACGTGCCCTAATCAATGAGTGCATCCAAACGAAAAGAATTGGAAAGAGAGGACAATGTTGGTTTGGGGAAGGTAGCAACAACAAGTAGGAAAAACAAAAATGAGGATTCCCTTCCATTCTTGAGGAACTCATCTTGCAAAGTTCAATTTGGGAGTGGGAGTGCAATTCAACCAGCAAGAAAGAGGGCAGCTGGTCCAATGGACAATATATTTTAGTAAGAGAGGCAAGATGAGGTTGATCTTACCATTGGGTTTTTTTTTTTTTTTCCTATCTGAACTTCATTTTATTTAATGTTGCATGATCTCCTTTGTTTATGGAGATGTGTCGAGCTCTACTTAATCGGGCTCCAACCGGATTTGTGCCTCCTAATTTAGAGAAGCTTACCACATTGTTGGTTAAGGCAAAGAAGGAGGTGGATAAAATCCTAGAGCCTATTAAATCATCATGGCCCTCATCCGATGTTAGTATTGTTTCCAATGGATGGAGAGATGCAACACGCCATCCACTCATCAATTTCATGGTGTCTTCCCTGAATGGACCAATTTTCTTGAAAGCGGTGGATGCTCTTGGAAAATACAAGGATGTAGAATATGTGGGTGAGTTGTTCATTAAGTTATTGAAGATGTAGGCGTTGATTCTTGTGTGCAAATTATTACAGATAATGCACTTGTTTTCAAGGTTGTTGGCATGATTGTGGAAGCTAAATATCCACAGATATTTTGGACACCTTGCATTGTTCATTCTTTGAATTTAGCACTTAAATCTATTGCTTTGGATGTGACATGGATGGGAAGTCTTATTGAGGATGCACACCACATCTGCAATTTTGTAAAAAACCATACCAATTCCCTCACAATCTATAAAGAGCACACACGTCTATCATTGTTGAAGTCTGAAGATTGCAGATACTCGGTTTGCCTCCTCATTCATCATGCTTAAGAGGTTGAGGGAGGTCAAGACCACTCTTGGGTCCATGGTTATTTTAGATTTTTGGTCTTTTTTGAGAAAGACAAATCAAGCTTCTTCAAAAAAGGTCAAGGATACAATGTTAGATGATGGTTGGTGGGAGAGCGTAGATCTTACCATTATGATCATGGACCCTATCATCACTTTGTTGCATTTTGTAGACACAGACCAACCTATCCTAGGAGAGGTTTATGAGGGGTGGTATTCCATGATTGAGTCCACGAAGACCGTTATTTTACAACATGAGTGCCATGAGTATGGGACATTGATAGAGACCTTATTTGCCACCATATAGGATATTCTTATAAGAGGAGGGGTAAGAATTGCACATCTTTGCATTGCTTGTCTTACTCATTGAATCCCAAATACTACAATAATGATTGGCTCAATGGTGGGCCTTCATGCAGATTCCCTCCTCATATGGATGGTGAGATTTCACAGGGGAGGAAGGATGCATTTAGACGGATATATCAGGATAGAGCATCCCTTGATGAGGTGGAGGAGGGCACCATAGAGTTTTCCACTGGCACTGGGAGATTTGGAGGCTATGATGTGCTCGGAGACAGAGGGCTAAGAAGCCCTATACTTGGTGGGAAACTCATGGGGCAACATGCCCTCTTCTACAACAATTAGCCATGAGGCTCCTCTCTTAGGTTACTTCATCCTCTTGTTATGAGAGGAATTGGAGCACATATGGGAATTTGTACAGTTTGAGGAAGAGTAGGCTTGAGTAGTCTAGGGAATGTTGAAATTTGGTAGCTTGGAGGTGTTAATATTATGGTAGCTGCGGGAGGTATTTACCCCCACGTGTGAACCTGACAAGAATAGAAGACTCCGGGAAGCAAGAGAAACCCTAATGAGTTGGCTAATAACTCTAGAAGCCTTGTCGGCTCAAGAAGAAATTTATATTAGGCTATTAGCCTCCAAGAAAAGAAGTCGGCCAAAATTAATAATAATATACTGAACAGACACATACCCAGAAAGAGAAGTCGGCTCCAGTAAACTGGTAGGATTACTATAAATACAGGGCGCCAGTTCTCATTTGTCACATCTCAGGACTGCAGTTTTCCCAGTTGGTGTGCATTGCAGTTGCAGTTGGTGCGCAGGTCTGGAGGAGGGTTGCAGGTGTAGGTGCAGTAGCAACTAGTTTCAATATTGGCTTGGATATCTCTTGGCTAGGGTTTGGAACATCTGATCAGTCTTTTGTGTTGCGCTATCCTTGAGGAGAGATGCACTGCTCTTTGTTTGGCTATCTAGCCTAGGGTTTGCTTCCGGAGGAATTCTCAGGTCAAGGTTAAGGTGCTCGGAGGGAGGCTTCGGCCTGTGGTTGGGTGACGAGGGTATCGTCAATGGTAAAACAAGCACA
>ML804260.1:100975-112910 GCA_009831015.1 Picea engelmannii | reverse complement strand
CGCTCAACATGCGGAAGTGACAAAGCAAAATTTCTCCTAGTGACTTTATAATGTGTTTTTAATATTTATAAAGTGACTTTATAAAGTGATTTTATAAAGTGATTTTATAAAGTTGGGTCTTTTAATTTTTTAATGTAAAAGTGACTTTATGATGTTTTGAGTCACTTTAATGACTTAAGTGACCTCAACGAATGATTAAGTCATGACCGTTGATCTCAAGGAAAAGTGAAGAGTCACTTAAGGGAGATCAAGGGTTAGAGAAGTTACAATTCGAAATTGCTTAAAGGCAGCTCATTAGGAGGAGGGCACATTTTTGAGGAGAGCTTGAGGGAAGGTGAAGGGGCATGCATCTCAAGGAGGAGTTTTTTGCTTGAGGAAAGAGCTACAACAAGAGGGACTTGGCACACATCCCTAGGAGAGGGATTGGCACGAAGTTGAAGGAGCATTTGCAGCATTCAACAGTCTGTACAACAACTACAGTAGAGGTCGTACAATAGTGTTTTGCTGGCCGTACAACAAGAGGAGGCACAAAAATCGAGGCTGTGAGTATACAACAAGAGTGGCATGATTTTCCATGCTAGTTTGCTGAAGTTTTCTGTTCTGTTTCGTACTGATTCTCTTGGCACAGGTTTCTATACATTTCTGTGATTGTTTGTGGAGGTTTACTAGCTGTTATGGGCTGTACTGGACGTACAGTTGAGGCAATCTGCCCTAGTTACAGTCTGGTACAGTTTGTATTGAAGGATAACTTGCTGAAATAAGAGATATTATGTGTTGTAATGCTGATGCTTATTGCTGTTGTATAAACTCAGATTTTCCTTGAGCAGAATAAAGAGCTTTTTATCCTCAAATCTGTCCCTAATTTTCTGTGTATTTTTCAAGTGGTAATGCACAAATTTTTGTGCCAAATGAGGGTTATAGCCTGCTGTTATATGAGTTATTTCCACTGCTATTTTATTTCAAAACTAGTTTATTAGTATTTCTATCGATAAAGAACAATAGTATGACTGTTGGATATTTATAGGAGGCTGAAATCTAATTTAGTCTAAGTGGTATACTGAAATAAGATCTATTTTAACAGGGAAGAGACAATGGTGTATGTGCATGCCAACCTCCATCTTATTTACGGGCAGAGGGAAGAGTGGTTGAAGGGAAAGACAAAAACGTGGGATGTGTTTCCTGATGATCTGGGTTTGGACAACAATGTTGAGTCATTAACCAACTTGGATCTTAATGAACCAGTGCTAGAGCCGATCACTTTTGATGATGGTGATCCTCTTGAGGGGTCATCCTCCACACCAACATATACATAGATTGGATTGGATATAGAGGAGGAGGAGGAGGATAAAGGAGAGAGCAATGGTAGTGATGTCGATTTTGATGATTATGACATGGACTATTGATAGTAACGGCTCATGAGCTATGAGATTCTTCCATCTATGGTTCTAGTATCTGTTGGTGTTTACATGATTCTCAGATCTGATAGTTATTGCCTTATGATTAATAAGAAGATTCACTTTCATACAATAGTTATCATAGAATTACTATACACTGAAAATCTCAACTATAACAATGCAACGGAAATAACAAGATCTAGAAATATTAACCATGCACAGTAGACACAAGAAGAGAACACAAGAACACAAGAGTTTATCCTGGGAAACCCAAACTTGGGAGAAAACCCAATAAACTTTCTCTAGAAGAATTCAGTCCAAGATATTACCAGTACATCACCATCAATAACCAAAATACCATATAGAGAAGATCCTCCTCAAGGCCAGCATCACCAAGATCTAGCTCCTCAATAATATGACCAAGAATAACCAAGCAAGAGCTTCTCCAAGTGTGGCACACTCTCCAAGATAACTAGTAACCCCAAAATAGCGAAACTGCAGCTGCAACTGCCTTGTGCGCACTGCAGAAGGTGCTGTCTGACTGTCAAACTGAAATGAGTCAGTCCTGTATTTATACTGATCTGGGCGCCAGTCTGGGGCCGACTTTTTATTTCTGGGTCTTCAATTTTATTATTTTCCGTCTTTTACTGGTGGGACTGACTTCTCTTCCTAGGTCTTCAATTTCTTCCCGGGGCTTCTGTAATGGTGTAGATGGGTCTTCTTGTACTTTCTCGTGGAGAATGACTGCCCGAAGTTGCAAATCTCCAACAATATCTACCCTATTTTGTATTTGCCATTGGCATTCCCACCTATAGTATCAATGACTTAGTATCTATGTAATACATTTTGATTTGGATGACTTAATGAGAAAGCTGCAACTTATGGTTCTAATTTCTTGTGTGTTTGTCATTTGATCATGATTGATGTAGTACTAGTAAGTAGTAACTAGTTGTATGATTGAATTTGTATTATGTAAATGTTCTAGTTTCTAATAAAATTTGAATCGTTATGTCTATATTTAATTTTTGTATGTGTAATTTGTAACTTTTTTAATATATATAAATTTTTAAGTATATATATATATAGATATATATATATAAACACACACACACACATATATATATATGTATGTATGTGTATATATATGTATGTATGTGAGAGCATTATTGTATTGTTTTCCTTGGAGAAATTAGTGGATTGAGGAAAACAAATCATTGTTTATTGCAAGGAGATGGAGCTCACTCTATTTAAAGAGTAGCTCTCTCCATTTGTCGGGGGTGGAAAGTTTGGATAAAAAACTCCTTGAGACTATTGTCTAGCAATTTATCTTGGAGCTGTTGGATGGACGAGTAAAGCGCCTTGTGGATGAAGATATCTTCTAGATATTGATGCAATCTCTTGTTGCTGGGAATTGTTTGACATATGTTAATGGAGCATTGAATTGGGTAACAACATTCCTTGTTCTTTTGTGTTTATGGTTGGGATGTTGTCTATGGATACATATTTCTCTAATTTAATTTGGGACCTCCCTAATTAAATTTATACAATTTGGGACAACAAGGATAGGGCTCTTTTAGCTTTGTACGTTTCAACATCACTTGCCCTCTTTTCCTCAATATGATAGCCTCCCTTTAGTCTTATTTGACCCCATATGCCCATGTATGTTCCGAGGCACTAGTGTTGCTTTCAACGATAACTTTCATTTCTCTAAAAAAATATGGAAGTTGCAGCTTATTATCATACTTCAGATTTGTCCTTAAGTCTAGGACCTAGGTGACATATCTTTTATTGCATCTAATACTAGACTTAAAATTGCTCCCTAAAAATCTGCAGTACCTTACTTCATAAATAACATAAACAGATTTGTCCAAAGCTATGTTACTAGAAGTGCCCCCCCCCGCTCCAAAGCTTCGAAGCTCGCTCTAAGCTGGAGTGCTCAGGAAGCCACCCTTGGAGCATGCTCCGAAAATCTGGGAGCCCGCTCTGGGTAGTTTTGGGACGCTCCCTGCCCTTTTGGGAGCGCCACGCTCCTTGGGAAAAGTTGACATTTCCTTTATCTTTCATTTTTATCCTTTTACTTAAATTTTTAACATTGCCATTAATTGTTTCAGGATGTTTGAGAGCGATTCCAACCTCATCAGACTTCATATGGAGAAAGTGGAATTTCATATTCCATTCAAAATTCAGCTAACTTAACAGTTTTCGGGATTTCAGGATTGATGGGATTGCAACATTTTCATTGGATTCTATCACGTATGAGGGTATTTGATTGGCATTTAATAAAGAGCACCAAGCCCTTCATGTACCCCAATGTTGGTGGCGTTGATTGTTAAAGTCCTTCGTCATGGACTTAGCAAAAATGCACCCTTCACTCAAACCAAAATCATTGATTAGGCATGTTAAGCTTTTTCTACCATATTTTAAGGCTAGGATTAGGTAGTTTCATCAAAATTGGGTGGTGTCGAATGATGTCCCCAGAGGATCAAGGTAGAAGCAAAGGCTAGACAAGAGGCAAAGGATGAAGGATGATACTAATGATGTGGATCCCAATATAAGCGATGGTGGAACATTGCTTGTCATTTAAATGTCCTTGCTTGTTTATTCATAATAATGATTTCTTTCAAAGTTTCGATATAATCATTGATATACTATGGAGTATGGATGGCCTTTCTAACTTCATAACAATGTAGTATTCATCTACAAGTAGCACAAATATACATGTTTTCATATATTTTGCAGCTAATTTGTCTTTCTGTATGTTTTTTTCTAATATAAACGTAACACACACACACACATATAATGGATGCTCCTGAGATGCTCCTGACACTCATGCTTCCTAAAACGCTCCCTCTTCACTCCACGCTCTGGCAATGTAGGTCCAAAGTCCACAAAACCTTCATTTATCTTTATATTCCTTTGGACTTAGTGAGTTTAGGGAAGCCTCCCTCGAGTTGGTGACAAACCAACTTAAAGAGCGAGAAAAGGTTATTGTGGTGACATTGGATAACCTCTCCAAGTTGCTCTTAGTCTTTCACCTTGTGGTTAGGACTTTTACACCTTGGGTGAGAGTTTGAATGGTAATAATGTCCACAAACTGTGGATGCCGAATGGTGAACTTTGTAATGTTGAGCTTGTCATAGCACAAGTTGTAGGTTGGGCAAAGCCCGTGCTGCAACTAGGGAATCTTACACCACAAAAGCAAGTGCTGCAACTAGGGAATCTTACACCCAATGTCACCTCGATGTAGGTCCCGCACTTCAAGGGTGACTAGGTCACTCTAGGGAGGCGATCCCAGTGACCCTAGGGGGAATGAGATGTATATGGATGGAGATGAAAGTGAAACCCCTAGAAGTCAGATCTAAGTGGAGTGAGATGTGGAAACAGATGCCTTGTAAGTCAAGTGATTGTTGCCCCAAAGGTGTAGTACTTCTCCGGATGATTGTACCTTCCCGAGACACAAAGAAAGACACCTTGCAATGATATATGTTAGTATGGATCAACAAGTTAAGCTTGCTGTCCCTAATTTGCAGTAGCAGATGACAGTTTATATCGACAAATAGGACATCTAAATTAGCATGTAAAAGCATAAGATTTACCAATGATATTTGTTGTCGTCCTTATACACACTTGCAAACGTGAGGTAAGTCCTGCTCACTTAGTGTGTCCTCGGAGGCACAATGCCTAGGTTCAAAGTCCACGCTGTCACTTTGACTTGAACCTCTTTCGTCTAGGCTAACTCTTAGGGAAGCCAAGGGGGGTAGACCCTAGTTACTAGATGATATTAACGTTTAAGTTCTAGGAGTTGGTTTCAATTAGTTAAATGGTTGGGGGAAAATCTAACCTATGATGTGAAGCAGCAGTGCGAGATGCAACGATTAGTATGAACAGTCAAACCTTTTCCTAGGACAACTAAGACTAGTGCCTAAGATTGGGCAAGGGGTCAACTAAATTAGAGAGAGGTTGATTACAATAGATTTACAAAGATTACAATATTACAACAAGATTAAGTACAAACTAGATACAAAGCTACAATAAAGAATAACTAAGATTACAACAAGGATGAACTAAGACAGATACAATAGATACAAGATATACAGATACTAACTAACCAGTTGCTCGTATGTGCAGGAAATAAAGATAATCAAGATAAGACAACCATCAACACATCAAGCCAAGCATGCTCACAATAGATCTTACTCTATTGCACTGCTTATCAATGGCACATAAACAATCACTCAAGATCCAGTCAAGAGAGTGCTTCCATGAGGATGCGCAACTTCTTGAGGGATCACACCACAAATATAGAAACAATAGTATAAATGAAAAGTGTTTGAAAAGTAAAGTTGTCCAGACCACAGATATAACCACCTAGGTACTTATCCACAATTCACAAAGATAACTTGCATGTAAAGTAAATGTAAAACCAATGTGCTTGCAAGTGTAAATGTAGATCACCGATAGATTGCCCAAAATGTGGATAAAGGATTGATTAAAGCTGTTAAATGAGATTCAATCCTATCTAAGTGTCAACCCAATACTTTCCTCCCCTAATTACCAAGTAACTGCTGGGTGCTCAAGAAGTAAGGCAACGAGGCCCACCCTAGCTCCACAGGTCAGCCCAAAGAAAAGAGTACTCCTGGAAAAGGACGCTCCACGTCACGAGACCGTTCCTGGCCTAATCACCTTTCCGTTGCTTTTGTAGTCCCCGTTTTAAATGGCGAAGATGGTTGGTAAAGGTGTCCTATTAAGTCTAATGAGTTGTTAAACCTATGGACTAAGTATTTTAAATTGCTTGAGTGCGTTAAGCTTGCTCAAAAGGTACCAAATGGGCCCAAAACTGAAATTGAAGTTAAGTTCTTAAACAATGAAATTATTGCATGTAAAGCATAAAGAACTTGAAATAATTTGTGGAATGAAAGCGATTATTTTAAACCATTAAGGTGCCCATGTTTGCATGCGACTGTTAAAGATGAATATTTGAGAAATAAATGACTTGCATGCAAAGAAATAACGAAAAAGAAAAAGATTCTATCTATGCCTCCACGGGCTCTAAGCTAGCATTGGTTGTGCAAGGTCTACTCTAGATAATTTTAACTATTAGCATGCATGTAAGAAACCCACAACTAAACTAGCTAAGCTATAAAGGAAAAATATAAAAGAAACTAAGCTAAAGCTGGAAATGAAAAATTGAAATGAAAGAGTAGGCAAGCCACTTGGGGACCCTCCTTTGGGCTTGCTTACAATGCTTTAGATAGAAGGAGAAGGAAATGAATTTTATTACCACTTTCGAAGAGGGTCTTTGGAGATGTGTTGTGACTGAAAATGGGCAACATGCACTCTTGACCTGACGAGATTCTGCAAAAATCAGCAAGCTATTGCTTGCTGAAAATGCTGCAACACACTCAACAAAGTTATGAAAATTTCTGTTTTGCAACAGAAATTTTCCACATATAAAACCATAAATTAAATGTATTAAAATGACCTATCTAATGAGTTAGCGACCAAAATCAGAATATGAATAGAAGCAGAAAGGTAAAATGAACAGCTTATGGAGTTTCAATAAGTGATGATGGTAGATCCTTGCTTGAATCTATCCCAACAACCCTCTTTGAGATGACTTGCAAATCTTGAACAAAATGTGAGAAAGAGAATATATGATGTGTAGCATGCATCAACAACACAACATAGTTTATATTATGGACACATGCAAAACATATAAGCCAACAACAATACTATTGCTAGACTTAGCTAAGTAAACAAAATTTACCTAAGCATATATTCAATATCCACAAAGTATTCAAAACAACAACAGTATCACCTCACAATAGCAATGGAAATCTAGACAAAGTCTTGTACTCCAGTGTTCCTCCAAAGCTCTTCTTTTATTACCAAGGGAAGAGGTTGTAGCAACAAAGTTGCTCCAAGCTCTTCAAGAACAAGTGAATGAAGCAAAGTGACAATGAGAGAGAGAGAGATGTAAGAAATTGGTAGCATAACAATACTCAAAAGAATGGTGAAGAATGAATGAGGGAAGGGTCTCATTTGTAGCTTGAGAAGACCAAGAGACCCCTCTTGGATCTTTGACAAGTGTCAAATATCCAAGCCAAGAGGAACTCCAATCAAGGAGGGCGCATGGCTTTTAGGGTTTGATGGATATGGCAAGTGTAGTGAGGTGGAGTGAGGTTAAGGAAGACGCATTGGTCAAGAGGAAGGCCCACGCCTAGTTTTAAAACAACCTTCTACCTTTTTTGAGTGATGTTTCCACTTTTCCAGAGGAAGGGACGCAAATCCTCATGGGGGAGCGTGAGCTTTAGTGAGAGTGTGGGTTGAGTGTGTTGAACACACTCTTAAGGTGACGTGGAGAGGTTAGGAGGGGCGCACCTCATGAAGGAGGGGCCCACGACTCACTTTAAGGTGAGTTTCTAAGTCCCACATGGGAGGGGGGCGCATTTCCCAATGAGGGTCGTGAGGATCAAAATTGGGGATGAGTTGAGGGGTGAATTAAACGTTGGGAAAGGGTTTGGATAGGTTAGGATGGGTTAGGATAGTCTCTCTCATCATTATCAACCTTTACTTCACTCCAATTATTCAATTATTACAAAATTGACATTTTCCCATGTCTTGGGTTTAGCAATTAAAACTGCTTTTATCTGACTAAGATTCCTATGTGGACAAACACCTAACAAAACTTGTCCGACTTAGCTGAAACTTGGTCCACGGGTGTAGGGGGTGTCTTTCCATTTCTTTTGAGCACAAATACCCCTATCAAAAACCCAGGGACCTAGTTTTTACAATAATTGCCCAAAATTAATTAATTAATTAATTAATTAAATTTCCAACCTTCGGAAATTTTAATTAATTAAAAAAAACCTATCTAGAATCGATGGAATTCCTCAAAACTTTTTGAGCTGACTTACATGGTCATTTACATCATTCCTAAACACTGGCTACCAGAGGATGACTTCATTAGAACGCCTTTCACCACTTTGGAGGATTTATTAATAGTGGGAGTGAAAAACTCAAGGGAAATTAATAAGGCTGGTTAGGCCAAATTAATAACCTGAGATAAAAAACACTCAGTGAAAGGAACTCTCCTAATGAAAAAATCCCAAGGTAACTGACCTAACTATGATCCATGCAGACCTATTACATTATTAACCCACGCAGGGGTGCGGAAATTCCTTTTACAAAAAAGTGTGCTGGAGGCAAAAATTGCCTCGTAGAACCAAATAATCTCTGACTTGTTTGCATCTGATGATGCATATCTTCATGGTACATGGAGTTGACCCCCTAGTTGAATAGGTGGTCAACAATATTATTAGTGAATTAGGCAATCAATTGTTAGCTTTTATAGGTTGGGAGGTACTCCGCATGTTTGTCTTGTATGCAGAAGTAACCTTGTACCTACACTACTAGACACTTGACTTTGTAATGAGTTTTTATAAAGTTGCGATAAAGTGGTTCTTTTATTAAAGTGACTTTTTAATAAAGTGTACCTTTTAATATTAAAGTGACTTTATCTCATAGAGTGCACATATGTTATAAAGTGAAAATGTACTTTAATATTTTAAAGTGATTTATTTTGGAGGGAATGAATCATGACCCTTGATCTTGTAAAGGCAAGATTAGATCTTGGCCATTAGATCTAGGGTTGGAGAAGGTGAAGGGTCACTTTCAGATTATAAGAGAATGTATTGGGTAGTGTGCAAGACACATTGAGAAGAGTTTGAGAGAGATTTCTGAGAGAGCTTGAGAGAGGAAAGAGGGCAACAAGGAGGGCACATTTTCCAAGAGAAATTGGGCACAAATCCCAAGAGAGTTTTCTGTGTGAGAGTGCTGTAACTTACTGTTGTTAGAGAGGTCGTACTGTACATATCTGTATAGTCTGTACAACAATGAGGGCGCGAATTTCAAGGCAACATTGCTGCACGAAAATCGAGGCAGTTTTCTGGTGTTATGTTGGTGTTTTTGGGCAGTTTTCTTTTGCTGTTCGTACAACTGCTATTTGGCACAAATTTCGAGGTGCTGAAAGAGGGCAGGGCCGTAAAACAATACAGATTTTTTGGGCACGTTTTCCAAGGCAGAAAGTTGGGACTGTTGGGTGCTGTAAGTTATTTCTCTTGACTGTAAATGTATTGCTGCTGATATATCTTTCCTGAAGCTAATAAAATCTCTCTCTCATTCCCACATTGGGGTTTTCCCTAGCATTGTCTAAATTTCTGAGTATTTCTGAGTTGAATGATTGCTGTTCATTGTGTTTATTCCACTGCTGAAGTACTTGACAATGTGTATTTCTGCTTATGGTATTTTCTGAGTGTGGTTATACATTTCAGAGTTCATTTAAGACAATTATCTCTAGGTTGCTAAGTGTATGACAATTTTTTTAAATAAGCTAATTTTGTCATTTAATTTCTACATGGTATCAGAGCTTGGGCTCTGAGTGATAGCGAGCAATGATATTTTTGGGCATGTTTGAAGGGGGAAATTTGTTGCTTGTTTTCCTTTGAGTAGTGACAGGGAATATGGTTGCATGCATTAGATTTGAGGATCGGTTGGATGGTATTTCCAACTATTTGTAGTGGAAGGTCCGGAGGTTAGCAATTCTCAAGGAGAACAAGATTTGGAACTATGTCAGTTTTGTTGTTGTGGCTCCCACATCAGATCTTGTTGCTTTGGATTTGCATGAAGTAAAGGAGGCCAAAGCTCAGAGGATCATTCTGGATGGTGTGAAGAACCCTCTCATTCCACATCTGTTTGAGAAGAAGACAACTTATGAAATGTGGGAAACTTTGAAGAATTTATTTGAGGCTAAGAATGCCAATCGGAAGATGGCCTTGAAAGATAAGCTGCATCACTCGAAGATGGCTAAGGGTGAGGATGTTGCATCCTATCTTACTTGACTAGCCCAAGTTAAGGACGAGTTAACTGTAGTGGGAGAGATCATATCAGAAGCCGAGTTGGGGAGGATAGCCTTGAAAGGCTTCACAAAGGAATGGGATGTCTTTGTGAAGTGTGTGGTGGGTCGAGAAAATTTTCCAGATTGGAGCAGGTTGTGGGACGACTTCACTTTGGAGGAGATCCGGATGGGGTCTCATAACAATGGTCAGAAGGAAGACAGAGCTGAGGAGAATCTTGCTCTTGCTGCAAAGAGCAAGAAGAAAGGAAATTCCGGGAGGGACTTGAGTAAAGTCAGATGTTACTGTTGTAACCAGTTGGGGCACCTTGCTTCTCAGTGTCTTGAGAAGAAGAAGAAGAGGAAGGAACATGAGGGGACTGAGACAGCTGCTACAACAACCATGGAGGACTTTTCTTCCAAGTTTGACAAGGAATTTTCTTTGGTTACTCTAGTATCCAGTGTCGGTAGTGGAGGATTTGGGGGTGATATCAGATGGATTGTTGACAACAGAGCCTCTTGTCACATGACGAGAATCTGGCGAGCATTCCTTATTATCACAGAGACAGGTCCTAATCGGCTAGTGGAGAGTGAAGGTGGTATGGCGTGAGATGTACATGGAGTTGGAAGGGCTAGATTCCGACTCGAGTATGGGGGATTCTTGGAGCTTGATGGAGTTCTCTTTGTTCCAAGGTTGAGGGTTAACTTGCTCTCAGTCTCAACCTTGGAGGATGTTGGATATTGTATATTTTTCAAGAGGGAACATGTATTTATCTACAGGGAGGGAGCGGACTTGGTGGAACCACAACTGATTGGTGATTGGGTGGATAGGTTGTACATGTTGTGAGGACAACCTTCAGGATATGATTCAGCGTCGGATGAGGAGTAGGAGGCTCCTGAGACCGCAGTGGGCTCAAGGGTTCAGTCTTGCATTTCGAGAGAAGAGAGAGAGTCTCTTCTGAGCTCTGGCAGGAGGCTCAGCTGGTGTGATCGAACCGATGCTCAAGGTGAAGTGGATTCTCTTAGAAGCTCAGGGTTTAGAGTAACTGTCAAGAGGATGTCCTCTGGTTCAAGTTCTGTGCAGGTGTTGAGGATGGCTCCAGGTTCAGAGGGAGCTCCTACTGAGAACAATGTGATGGGACCGGATGATGGTGATGGCAGCGAGTACTTCCCTCGCTAAGAGGGAGTGTTAGCTTTTATAGCTCGGGAGGTACTCCGCATGTTTGTCTTGTATGCGGAAGTAACCTTGTACCTACATTACTAGACACTTGACTATGTAATGGTTTTTTATAAAGTTGTGATAAAGTGGTTCTTTTATTAAAATGACTTTTTAATAAAGTGTACATGCTAATATTAAAGTGAATTTATCTCATAAAGTGCACTTATGTTATAAAGTGAAAATGTACTTTAATATTTTAAAGTGATTTATTTTGGAGGGAATGAATCAGGACCCTTGATCTTGGCCATTAGATCTAGGGTTGGAGAGGGTGAAGGTGTTAATGTTCATGCCATTATTATAGTTCTTTGCATTTCAATAGATAAGAGCATCATAAGAACAAGATCATTGAGAAATACACATTCACAAGAGACACAACATTTATCCTGGGAAACCCTCTAGGGGAAGAAAACCCAACAAAAACTTCCTTAT